>CM062818.1:1670859480-1671128795 GCA_031772625.1 Pinus tabuliformis
TTTCCTATATACCATGGAGATTCGCCCATTTATTATATTTATAAATTTAGGGGGTTCTTAAAATTTGTCCTCTGCTTCGCATAATGGCCGAACTTATTGTAATCTGCCTTTCCTTTCACCCTGAGATCCGGACTTCCCATTGAAGTGATATGTAGGTAGGCCATCAGAAGCTTCTGCTGCGCCATTTTGATGATATGCTCTGCTTCGACTTTACCCTTGGCGAATTTGAAGAGGGATGAGGAATCCATGGATCCTTTTGTCCTTTCCCAACTGCCTTCACTGATTGCTATTTCACTCATGACTGCGTATGGGATAAGGGATTTTCCTTTTATGACTGCATATAGGATAAGGGCTTTTCCTTTCATGATAGCAAGGGCATTCCATGTGTAGAGCACTTCTTCTAGGACGATGTTGAGGTGCCATCTCCATTAGGCAGCGTAGCGACTAGGTTTAGGGCATCTCTTCTGCTTAGACTTGCGACCAGGGTTTCTGCCTTCATTTCCATGGCTGCATATTACTACTTCTTCATAGGGCAGCATTTAGGGCTTCTCCATAGGGCAACATTAGGGCTTCCTTCACCGTGCTAGATCTCCCTTTCCTCCCGCATCTAGGGCTTCTTCATTAGTGCAGTGTAGAGCCTAGGGCACTCCCTCTAGACTAGTGCTATAATTGGTCACTTTTGATGATGGTTATCCTCTTGAGCGTTCATTCTCCACACTAGCAAATGCATATATTGGATTAAGTATAGAGAAGGAGGATGATGGGTGAGACAACAATGGTAATACACAAATTCTAATGATTATGGCATCGAGGAGGACTACTGATAGTCATCGGCTATGAGAATCTTCCATCTATGGTTCTAGTGTCCATGCTATTTTGTATTTTCCATTGGCATTCCAATATGTAGTAGCATTGAATCAATATCTATGTTGTATGTTTTCTACATTCTGATTTTTATGACTTAATGAGAAGACCACAGTTTGTGGTTCTAACTTCTTGTGTTTGCCATTTGATCATCATTGATGTAGTACTAGTAAGTACTAGTTGTATGATTGAATTTGTATCATGTAGATGTTCTAGTTTCTAAATTCTAAAATAATTGAAATCCTTATTGTCATGTTTTTAGAGTCGATGTGTCTTGTCTCACATATGAGAGATGAAACACTTGGTATTACCTTAGATTGGGTATTTATTTGGTATTTGCCACTGTAAATGGGTTGTTATTTGGTTGCTTGAAACTGTTCATGTACTGTAGGTGTAGAATTTCTTTGCTAACAAAATTCATAGTTGATTTGCCTCCCAAACAAATTATTGTTTGTGTGTGGATTTTTTGATTTGTTGATCTTATATGTCTTGCCATAATATTACAAGTGTCCACAATGAATGAAACTCTGTGATTTCTTGTTGGGGTTGTACATTCTCTAAGCATGCTCGTATTTGGATCGCAGGAAAATCAAGGTTATGGTCTTGAATACCAACATGATTGGACCAAGAACCAGTAATGTATGTCTAACAATAGACCTTAGGCATCACAAAGGGACACACTTCCAGTCATATGATGGTCTGATAATTGATGTCAAAGAATTTTTAAACTCCAGTATCAGTTGTAGTTGCTTTAGTTTCTTAAATAGTTTCTTCTCCCTGTGATTGGGTGCATAGTTATACTTATCTATTGATCTGATTTTGTCAAAAATTGGGTTCAAAAACTATCTTGAATTCATGTCTGGAGGGATATAAAGATAGTGGTCACTGCAAAAGGTAAGTTATTAATGGTAGTTGTTGCCCATATTTCAGAAATTTTGATATAAATCCTGAGAGAAGCTTTGTATCCTAAATTGAGTGGGGCTTTAGGATTGAGAGACTTGGGGATCCTAAACAAAGCATTGGGAGAGAAATTATGTTGGGATTGACTTCGGGTTAGAGATGAACTCTAGAAACAAATATGGGATATGAAATATGGCCACTCTTCTCAATTGAAAAAGTTGCAAGCAACCAAGCATCCTCTAAGATCTTCCATATGAAATTTGCCACAGGCCAACTAGACCTTAATTCAAAGTCATGTTTTTTGAGAGACCTGGAATGGTCACACTAGTGACTACATTATTCTCAAAAGATTCTTGGCAATAGATGCCACAATTGAGGGATTGTTAATCCTAGAGATTTAATAACATTTACTTCAAAGCATCAGGGTCTTACTGTAGAAGAATTTTAGAAACTGATTCAATCCCCTAGGCTATGGAAGGAATGGAAAACAGTTGAAGATTGGCAATCACATCCATCTTTCTCTCCCTGGCCTATTTTAGCTCATGAGCTTCAAAAATGAAAATAATCCAATGCTCAGGATGAAGACAAACTCTGGTGAGGTTCTCAAACCAAAGGGATGTTTACTCTCAAGGAATCCTACTCTCTTATAGTTGGTCATCAAGACATCCACTAGGATCCCATTTGGAAGAAAATCTAGATGAATGGTGTTTTCCCATGGTCCTCAATTCCTTTGGCTAGTTGAATGATGTAAGATCCTCACATGGGATCAAATCAGGAAAAATGGATTTTAGGGCCCCTGACTTTGTACTTTATGTTGGAATTATGAATATTCTATGGAGCATATATTGAATGTATGTCCTTCCATTGAACATATTTGGATGCATAGTTGACTGCCTTTTGGATCCTTGTACTGTAACTTCAACAGTTTTTTATACTTGTACTCCCTCATAGATCCAGCATATTCAATAGTCCAGTTCAAAATAGAGAGTGGATTATTTCCCGTAGTTTTGTCATGTCAATGCTTTGGAAAGAAAGGAAAAACCAAATATTTAAGCAAAAGAAAGAAAGGACAAAGTCATGGTCTACATCAAAGTGCAACATGGGGGTTACGTTATTCCTACTCAAACTCACAATGAAATGCTGAGGTGCCAAGTGTATTACCATGAAAGTCTACAGCTCCCTTACTTTCAGTGTCTGTGAAAATAGGATTAGTTTAATGAACTGTATTTCTGTGACCTCAATAGTGTTTTCAGGATTTAAATTATCAGCAAGGAAAGCATGATCTTCACCATACTTTTCATATGGTTGATTTTCTTCCCCTACCTTTGCATGTTGTATATGTACTTGTATGTTTCTTTGGTAGAGATTTCTCCTCCATGAGAAAGACTGCCCCAAGAATGCCTATCTGCCCTCTTAGACAGAGCAATATCTGCGTGATAGAGATGGGATCTGTAATTTGTTGATCTTATATGTCTTGCCATAATATTACAAGTGTCCACAATGAATGAAACTCTGTGATTTCTTGTTGGGGTTGCACATTCTCTAAGCATGCTCGTATTTGGATCGCAGGAAAATCAAGGTTATGGTCTTGAATACCAACATGATTGGACCAAGAACCAGTAATGTATGTCTAACAATAGACCTTAGGCATCACAAAGGACACACCTCCAGTCATATGATGGTCTGATAATTGATGTCAAAGAATTTTAAACTCCAGTATCAGTTGTAGTTGCTTTAGTTTTTTAAATAGTTTCTTCTCCTGTGATTGGGTGCATAGTTATACTTATCTATCGATCTGATTTTGTCAAAATTTGGGTTCAAAAACTATCTTGAATTCATGTCTGGAGGGATATAAAGATAGTGGTCACTGCAAAAGGTAAGTTATTAATGGTAGTTGTTGCCCATATTTCAGAAATTTTGATATAAATCCTGAGAGAAGCTTTGTATCCTAAATTGAGTGGGGCTTTAGGATTGAGAGACTTGGCGATCCTAAACAAAGCATTGGGAGAGAAATTATGTTGGGATTGACTTCGGGTTAGAGATGAACTCTAGAAACAAATATGGGATATGAAATATGGCCACTCTTCTCAATTGAAAAAGTTGCAAGCAACCAAGCATCCTCTAAGATCTTCCATATGAAATTTGCCACAGGCCAACTAGACCTTAATTCAAAGTCATGTTTTTTGAGAGACCTGGAATGGTCACACTAGTGACTACATTATTCTCAAAAGATTCTTGGCAATAGATGCCACAATTGAGGGATTGTTAATCCTAGAGATTTAATAACATTTACTTCAAAGCATCAGGGTCTTACTGTAGAAGAATTTTAGAAACTGATTCAATCCCCTAGGCTATGGAAGGGATGGAAAACAGTTGAAGATTGGCAATCACATCCATCTGTCTCTCCCTGGCCTATTTTAGCTCATGAGCTTCAAAAATGAAAAATATCCAATGCTCAGGATGAAGACAAACTCTGGTGAGGTTCTCAAACCAAAGGGATATTTACTCTCAAGGAATCCTACTCTCTTATAGTTGGTCATCAAGACATCCACTAGGATCCAATTTGGAAGAAAATCTAGATGAATGGTGTTTTCCCATGGTCCTCAATTTCTTTGGCTAGTTGGATGACGTAAGATCCTCACATGGGATCAAATCAGGAAAAATGGATTTTAGGGCCCCTGACTTTGTACTTTATGTTGGAATTATGAATATTCTATGGAGCATATATTGAATGTATGTCCTTCCATTGAACATATTTGGATGCATAGTTGACTGCCTTTTGGATCCTTGTACTGCAACCTCAACAGTTTTTTATACTTGTACTCCCTCATAGATCCAGCATATTCAATAGTCCAGTTCAAAATAGAGAGTGGATTATTTCCCGTAGTTTTGTCATGTCAATGCTTTGGAAAGAAAGGAAAAAGTTAAAAACCAAATATTTAAGCAAAAGAAAGAAAGGACAAAGTCATGGTCTACATCAAAGTGCAACATGGGGGTTACATTACTCCTACTCAAACTCACAATGAAATGCTGAGGTGCCAAGTGTATTACCATGAAATTCTACAGCTCCCTTACTTTCAGTGTCTGTGAAAATAGGATTAGTTTAATGAACTGTATTTCTGTGACCTCAAAAGTGTTTTCAGGATTTAAATTATCAGCAAGGAAAGCGTGATCTTCACCATACTTTTCATATGGTTGATTTTCTTCCCCTACCTTTGCATGTTGTATATGTACTTGTATGTTTCTTTGGTAGAGATTTCTCCTTCATGAGAAAGACCGCCCCAAGAATGCCTATCTGCCCTCTTAGACAGAGCAATATCTGCGTGATAGAGATGAGATCTGTAATTTGTTGATCTTATATGTCTTGCCATAATATTACAAGTGTCCACAATGAATGAAACTCTGTGATTTCTTGTTGGGGTTGCACATTCTCTAAGCACGCTCCTATTTGGATCGCAGGAAAATCAAGGTTATGGTCTTGAATACCAACATGATTGGACCAAGAACCAGTAATGTATGTCTAACAATAGACCTTAGGCATCACAAAGGACACACCTCCAGTCATATGATGGTCTGATAATTGATGTCAAAGAATTTTTAAACTCCAGTATCAGTTGTAGTTGCTTTAGTTTTCTAAATAGTTTCTTCTCCTGTGATTGGGTGCATAGTTATACTTATCTATTGATCTGATTTTGTCAAAATTTGGGTTCAAAAACTATCTTGAATTCATGTCTGGAGGGATATAAAGATAGTGGTCACTGCAAAAGGTAAGTTATTAATGGTAGTTGTTGCCCATATTTCAGAAATTTTGATATAAATCCTGAGAGAAGCTTTGTATCCTAAATTGAGTGGGGCTTTAGAGACTTGGGGATCCTAAACAAAGCATTGGAAGAGAAATTATGTTGGGATTGACTTCGGTTAGAGATGAACTCTAGAAACAAATATGGGATATGAAATATGGCCACTCTTCTCAATTGAAAAAGTTGCAAGCAACCAAGCATCCTCTAAGATCTTCCATATGAAATTTGCCACAGGCCAACTAGACCTTAATTCAAAGTCATGTTTTTTGAGAGACCTGGAATGGTCACACTAGTGACTACATTATTCTCAAAAGATTCTTGGCAATAGATGCCACAATTGAGGGATTGTTAATCCTAGAGATTTAATAACATTTACTTCAAAGCATCAGGGTCTTACTGTAGAAGAATTTTAGAAACTGATTCAATCCCCTAGGCTATGGAAGGAATGGAAAACAGTTGAAGATTGGCAATCACATCCATCTTTCTCTCCCTGGCCTATTTTAGCTCATGAGCTTCAAAAATGAAAGATATCCAATGCTCAGGATGAAGACAAACTCTGGTGAGGTTCTCAAACCAAAGGGATGTTTACTCTCAAGGAATCCTACTCTCTTATAGTTGGTCATCAAGACATCCACTAGGATCCCATTTGGAAGAAAATCTAGATGAATGGTGTTTTCCCATGGTCCTCAATTCCTTTGGCTAGTTGGATGACGTAAGATCCTCACATGGGATCAAATCAGGAAAAATGGATTTTAGGGCCCCTGACTTTGTACTTTATGTTGGAATTATGAATATTCTATGGAGCATATATTGAATGTATGTCCTTCCATTGAACATATTTGGATGCATAGTAGACTGCCTTTTGGATCCTTGTACTGTAACTTCAACAGTTTTTTATACTTGTACTCCCTCATAGATCCAGCATATTCAATAGTCCAGTTCAAAATAGAGAGTGGATTATTTCCCGTAGTTTTGTCATGTCAATTCTTTGGAAAGAAAGGAAAAACCAAATATTTAAGCAAAAGAAAGAAAGGAAAAAGTCATGGTCTACATCAAAGTGCAACATGGGGGTTACGTTATTCCTACTCAAACTCACAATGAAATGCTGAGGTGCCAGGTGTATTACCATGAAAGTCTACAGCTCCCTTACTTTCAGTGTCTGTGAAAATAGGATTAGTTTAATGAACTGTATTTCTGTGACCTCAAAAGTGTTTTCAGGATTTAAATTATCAGCAAGGAAAGCGTGATCTTCACCATACTTTTCATATGGTTGATTTTCTTCCCTTACCTTTGCATGTTGTATATGTACTTGTATGTTTCTTTGGTAGAGATTTCTCCTCCATGAGAAAGACCGCCCCAAGAATGCCTATCTGCCCTCTTAGACAGAGCAATATCTGCGTGATAGAGATGAGATCTGTAATTTTCCCATTTGACATTGAGCTCCATCAGAAGAGCCAAATTTTCAGCATGTGGCCAACTGGAAGAGGAGGAAATGACAGATTGTTGGCAGCCAATATCAGCAAGAGTGAACAGCTCATGCCTGTGAAGAAACTGGATGATTGGGGAGGAAGAATGTGATTCCCAGCCAATCCAATGATTACTAAAATGGCTTACAACTTCCTGTAGGATATCTTTCTGAGTAGTTAGTATTATATTGTCCATATTTCTAATATACCAGATTGTGTCGGAATTTTTTCTTTTGGAAGCTATCTTATGAAAGTACTTAGTATTATTATCTCCCCTAGAAACCCGCGTCATTTTTATTTTTTGTCTCCATTCCTCTGCCTGATAATTTAGAGAGCTCCAATATTGTATTTTTGCTTTGTTCAGATAGGAAATTAGGCCTTGTAGGGTCCATCAATTCTGAAATCTCTTTATCTATAATAGAAAACTCCCGAGAGAGTGTCTTCTTGCACTTGATGATGCATGTCTTAACCTTTGACTTTAGCCTGTGCAGTTTTTGAGTGACCTGATACATCATTTTATTTTTCATTATCCCTAAAGGCCTCATCCAAGATATCTTAATCAGGTCCACTAAATATTTATCTTGTAGCCATACTTGATTGAACTTGAATGGTAATTCCTTGGCTTCTTGTTCACCATTCCATTCCAAAAAGATTGCATTATGATCGGAAACTAAAATTCCTTGGTGCAGAAGCAGATGCAGCTCAGTTGCTTGAAAGCACAAGTGGATGTAGAAGGATCGAGTTTTGTACATATCCTATGGGGAATGAGCCTGCCAAATCAAACAAGAATCTAAGAGAAACGGTTCAGGAGGATGATGAAGTAAGAGATGGTGAAGGGGGTTTGGGGGGGAGAAACAATGCAACTTGAAGATGAAGAACAAGCTCCAATGGAATGGGTGAGGACAGACTTAGCTGGTGAAAATCAAGGGGAAACATTAAACACCAGGACTGGTGCTGAACCAAAAAGATTACCTGATACATATAACAGTGGCCAGCATTTGGTGAGAACATCCCATCCTATTGGAAACTTGTTAAATGGGGAGAGGCAGAGTCAATCTCCTGTCAGTCAGCAGCATAGAGATGAGATAGATGCTAGAAACAAGAGAGATAAGCATTCGATAGTAACAATTGATCTATTAGCATCAGAGGTTGCTGGTAGTTGGGCATTCAGTACAGCTGGTTCAGTTCATGGCGACAATGAATCTCTTCGGAGTGATGACAGACAGCCAGGGACAGGAAGGATCAGTGATGAAGGAATTAATCAAGATTTTGATGCTAGTCAGATTGCAGCAGCAGGTGAGAATATTAGGTCCAGGCAAGATCTACTATTAAGTAGCTTGAAGTGTCAACACACAGTGCCTGAAGATGCAGTGGCAGGAAGTCAAAATTCTCCACCTCCCAAGTTAGCTTCTCGGCAAAGCTATGAGCACCAAGCTTTGAATGAGATGCTTGATATTGTTGCCCCTGATTTCAGGCAGCTTCATGGACTTAGAAGAAATAACGATAATGCCCCTGACACTGAAGAAGATATTGAAGGGGAAGAAGATGATAAAAATCATGATGATGACGACACTGAGGAGGGTTCAGAAGAACCAGAATCTGAATAGGAAACTGTCTTTCTATTAACTCTGGATGTGTCTGAACACATGCCAAATGATTCTCCTGTCATGGCAGTGCAATTGTTCTTTGGTAAGCCATGCCATTACTTGGTGTTTTTATGACTGCCATACCTAATGGGTTGAATGTTTGACTACTGTAGTTTGGTTGAAGCAATGATCCATGGATGGTAATGCCCATTAGATGTATAAGTGTGCTAAGCTTTTGCTTGGAAGGTGCTTAGAAATCTTTTGGCTCTCTGAACATTGTGATCTCTTGTATGACTGTAGATGAGTTCCTATTTATTGACTGTTATTCTACATAAGCAGAGTACACTTTGGCACTTTGGTGCATAAGCACCTTGACTCTGCCTCTGTAATATTAATTATAAAATTCTAGCAGACAATAACAGTTGGAACTCCAACCTAGAAGGCCAATAGTTGGAACTGTCACAGATTGGTTTTGCACTCCTGTAACCATACTAAACCCAGAGAGATAGTGACTAGAGTCTGAAATTTTGACAGAATGGAAGCCAAAAGAAACATGATTCTGAGAAGTTCATTTTTTTAAGATTTAGAATTTAATTCTTGATTGCCTCCTGAGCTTGCTTGAGTCATTAAATATGATATGTTTCCATTGCATAAGCAAGCCTACAATGTCTTCAGTGCACCTGACAGTGTTGTCATTTGGGTAAAGCACAAACCTTCTGTAGTGCTATCTTGTGTGTGGAGGAAAAACTATTAAAATATTATGAGACTGCTCTAATGGATGTTGGGAATTAATTACAAGTGAACCCACTGGCTGTTTATCTCTTTATTAATGGCATTGGAGTGCTGGTTTTTGTTTGAATATGTACACTGTTCCTTTCCTCAGGGACATTTAATTTGTTGCTGTTGTTGAATATAATTACATTTTATGTCAATGCTTGGGTAATGTAGAGGAAGAAGTAAAGTGAGTTTGTTTTGTGTTAATGCTGGAGAGTATATTTCTTTGTATCTGCGTCTTAAGGAAGAGTGCTGGACTACAATGCATTCAAGAGTAGTTTTGATGGTTGGCAAACATGAGCTAGGGCAAGTGTTGTTTCGAAGGGGAATGCTGCTTGAGAGCCTTGCTGTTTAATTGAATAGCTGCTCATTCAATTGTTAAATGAACATTGAGGTGCCAGGAATGTTTTGGACGAAACCATCTTCATTAATAGTTGGAAACCGAAGCAATAGGAATCAGGTTGACTAGAAAATTACAGAATCTGCATTCTCTCAGACAGAAATGATTTTCTTAAGGAGTTCATTTTGCATATAAGATTGAGAACAAGAAAGTATGGGACCAACATAAACGTTAATACTAGTATATTGTCTATAAGTCCTCTTAATACTAGAAACTCTTGGATATTAGGTAGCCCATTGGTATTTCCTTGAGCATGTTATGATGTTTACCAAGCATTCGTAAATTCAACCCTAACCTAAGAAAGCTAAGTCCCTGCATTAAACTAATCTCTCAGAATAATAAGAACTCCACCGAACGTCTTTAAAGTCAAGCATATCAAAGAAACATTTGAGTCTTAAACCATCAAGTGCACTAAAAGCAGTGCAATGTGAATGTAGAATGTAAGGCATTTATGCAGAAGCAGTGGACCTCTTCTGCTGAAAAGAGATGCCAAGTCACTATATGGATTGAGATGATAACCTTAAACGCATTTCATTCATCCACATCCAAAACTTAAATCTAGGATATGTGAACTGAGAATTCAGCATGTCAGGACTAAATTACTTCACACATCTGAAACATATGAAACATGACAAATAATTCTAGTGAAAGTGAAAAAAGGATATATTTGAGGAGGTTTTGCCAACTATTGGCAAAACCAATCTGTGCAAAACCAATCTGTGAGGAGGTGCTCCAAATTTCTAGGAAAACATCATATATTTATGATGATATACCATTGCTTAGTAAATTGATGCAAACAAATAACAGTTTTTTTTGTTGTTGTTCTGGGCAAACGAATATATGCATTTACTGGGAACCAATTACAACTAACAACCAAAGATACTACTTGAATCTGAAATCTTCCACCTTTGCTTGCTAAGCAACTATTTATCTGTTGATATTTCTTCATCCTTTTTCATTCTCACTCATCTTGTTCTTCATTTCTGTGCATGATCCTTCTTTTCTGCTCACTTTGTCATCTTAATTGCTCCATCTTAGTCATATTAAGCTTCTCTTCTCATTATTCGCCAAGTTTCCCCGTCCATATGGCCTATCTTGGGAATCTATTTCTTGAGTATTAATTCCTAGAGTCGACATACTGTTATCCTTTCTACTACTATTGTTTATAGGAACTGATTCTAGCGTAGGCACCTACACTTCATTTGGCAGCTCCCAAGGGGCATGTTCTTTCTTGGGAAAAATATGATTCTGATTTATGCCTATAGCCTTACCATACATTTTGATGTCATCCCAACCAAGTATACGTAGGAATTTCGCTATTAGATGTATGGCATTATGGCATTCCAAACATCTAAAAGGGATTCCCCAGTAATCCACTCGTTTTATGATAGATTGTGTACTCTAATAGATATCAAGGGTAGCCGAGAGACCTTTTATGGAATCTGGTTCAATGAAAAACCATGCTACTCATTTTTCTAGAAGGCCAGCACTCCCTTCATCGACATAATAGAATTTTCCTATCTTGTTGGCAATTTCCATGATTTCCTTCTTGGTCCATAGTTCCAAAGGAAGGCTAGGGAGTTTAACCCATATGTATTTTCGCTGGGGATCTTCTTTAATAGGATTAAATCCGACTGTCTAATTCTACAAGCATAAAAATCCCCTACCTTTCACACATGAGATTGAGCCAATCCTATCTGCATCTTCCACTGTAATGAAGTGGAATCCAAACCAACTATTGAGGAGCATGCTTACCTTCGGTCTATTTCCAACAATACAGAACCAACATTTCTGCACCCATTCTTTCATTTGTCCACTAGACATCCTAATGTGTTCCCAGTGGCCCACCAATACCTTATGCTTCATCTTTACCACATTATCCCAATATATATCAATACCCATAATGAGTTTTTGTATCTGTTCCTGGTTCTTGATCAATTTCTTTTACGTTTGTCTATTTTTTTTTGGATCGGGTTCCATTTGAAGATTCCTTTCCAAGATATGTATCTGAGTCCTCATGTTGGGATGTTTTCAACAGGCCAATGGATGTGGGAACTTGATTTGGTCTTCCCAATCTCTCTGCAAATTCATTTTCTATGACTATCGATACTTCTATAATTTTCCTGTCGTCATAAATCTATTCCATAGAAAAAGATTGACCAACCATGTCAATATTGACTATTAGAACTGCATTACTTTTTAAGAGGGGCTTCAAGCGAACCAACACATTGTTTTTATTGATCGACTTCAATTTTAGGGTTTAGAAAGAAGGAGCGGCATCCAATCCTGTAAGTCGAGGAGAAACGATAAGGTCTCAAAGGGCAGTCGGGCCAACAAACCATCACTCAACTCGTAGGCTAAAGCCTTGATGAACTACCCATTGAACCTCATTGCCGTATATCATTGACGAGAGCTGAGAAGAGCCCATACACCGGTCACTGCCAAGCAGTCGAGAGCCCATCAGTCCCACAAGGTGCCTGTCAGCCGAGAGAACCTAAGTCACAGGAGGTGCCGATAGACACAGGAAGGAGGTGCCAAGAGACAGGAAGGAGGCAGCCAACGTATTGGTCAGCACAATGCTACTACATATGGGTGAAAATAAAATCCAAATAAAATGTGAAAGTGTGACCGATTTTATTTGTACTATAGAACAAAGGCTAGTGGGTTAATCTCCTAAAAAAAGGTGTTAACATAGTCTGTCGAAAGGTACATTTTGCTTCAGGATAACCCCTAGATTGCTATCTTTTTATGAGGAAGCAAAAACATGGAAAATGTTTGGTTAGGTAGGAATACAACTTGTCAATTTGGTCTAGCTTGAGTGATTAAAAGAGAAGGTTGTTAGGCTCTCCACCATTTCATGGATTGATATAGTGATGAGACAAAAGAAGCTCTCTCTTGAGACCTGACTAGGTGATTCATAACAGTTGTGGTGTTGGTGCCTTAACTTAGCCAGAAAATGCCAAAACTCTATTGATGCACAAAATTTATTACTGAATCTACCTCAGAGTATGCCATAGTCACTGAATATGACATGCATGGTTTTACCAAGGAGGCCCTAAACTTTTGAACAATGAAACTTTACATTGGTATCTTGGCAGTAGCTGCATTGGTCTTATTAGCATTACACCACTTTTAATATGAGTCTTCACAATAGAGAATCACCATTACACTTTGTTGATTTGTGTTAAAAAGAAAAATAACACGCAATACATTTCTTTTGGCATGCAATGTTGTTGTTGGTAGTTTTCTTGTATGTGTGCCACATGTAAAGCTAACATGCGTTAAATTTCTTTCACCTTGCAATATTTTTATTGGAAGCGTGCTTGTGTTTGGGCTAGAAACTATGCTAGATTTCTTTTTCTTTGCAATATTGTTGTTGTCAATTTGGTTGTTTATGATGAAAGGAAATCTAGCAAGTGTTAGATTTCCTTCACCTTGGCAATGTTATTGAAAATGTTGTGCTTGTGTTTGGGCTAGAAGTTGTGCTAGATTTCGTTTGCTATGCAATATTGTTGTTTTCAATTTGGTTGTTTATTATAGAAGGAAATCTAACACGTGTTAGATTTCCTTTACCTTGGTGACGTGCTTTTGTTTGTGTTAGAAGGAAATATAACATGCACTAGATTTCTTCTGGCATGAAATGTTGTTTTTGGTAGTATGCTTGTATTTATGCTACAAGTAAAGCTAGCACGCGTTAAATTTATTTTACCTCACGACGTTGTTATTAGAAATGTGATTGTGTTTTTGATAGAAGTTGTTGGATTTGGTTTCCCCTACTATATTATTGTTGGCAACGTGCTTTTATTTGTGCTAGAAGTAAATCAAGCGTATGCTAGATATCTTTCACATTGCAATGTTGTTTTTGGCAATGTGATTGTGTTTGTGCTAGAATAAACTTTAGAATGTGTAAGATTTCTTTTACTTTGAAATGTTTTTGTGAGTAATATGCTTCTATTTACGTTAGAAGGAAATTTAGCATGTGGTGGATTTCCTTCGCCTTGCAATATTCTTATTGACAATGTGCTTGTTTGTCCTAGAAGGAAATCTAGCACGTGCTAGATTTATTTGACCATGTAATGTTGCTTCTAGCAATATGCTTATGTTTGTAGTAGAAGGAATGATATTGATTGTTAGCTTTCATTTGAGGAAACAATGTTTCATTACATACAATATTACTACCATGCTATTTTAATTTTTGCATCTATATTACTTTTTCGTAAGTTGTGTGTTTCTATGAAAATATAAAGTCACACTTAACACGGTTCAACCTTTTAATTACAAGCTACGATTTAATTGTTGTTACAGAATTGATACAAGCTACAATGGAAAATATAATTTTGGCAAAAGGGGACTATGTTGATCTCTTTATTAATGATCAAGTCATTGGGCTAGGAAGGGTCGAATCTGCAGAGTCTGGAACTTATTATGTTGGAGAAAGGGTTAACACTGGTTATGCTACAATTTTGATAATTGATGTAACTCAACCACATTTGATTGATGAGGATGTTAATGAAGGGGACATACATCCATGGAAGATCATGGATTTGAGACACAACATAGGTAAATCAAAATATTGAAGCATGTGTTATATATTATTGATAGCATAATAAATGTTTTTTTTGAGTAAATACTAACCTTATTTACATTTGTTTATAGGTGCAAATGTTTCTTCCACATTTTCTATTGGAGCCAAGGTAGATCTTCTGCAACATGGAGTGAAGGTGGGCGAGGGCTCCATATTCAATACAGAGCTTGGGCATAAAGTGCATGGAAAGATGGTAAAGAAAGGATGCATAGTGGTTAAAATCGAGAAGGTGTTAAAACATAACGCTCCTCTACCACATCCAACAGGATTTGAGCATACACTTGGGGGTGCATTAGAATCTTATGAAATTTGGCCAGAATCAGATTTGGAGCCTCACTGTCATGATCATGCCACAAATATTCCCCAAGATAGGGTTACATTCATATGTACAAAGGTTTCTCTTACACATGAATGCATGGGAACAAGCATGTGCATTGCCAAAGGAATGCTAGTTAATGTCCGCCAGGATGACATTGTTGAGGGTGAAACACTAGGTGAAATGGATTTTGGTGTTTTTCTAGAAGAGATAGATGGAACTTGTGAGATATGTAGAATTGGGGATAATTCTATACACTGTTTGGTTAGATGGCCAATAAATAAGTTGGTGGACAACAAAGGTGTGATATTAAGGGTTAAGGAAAAGTTCAAGGAGCCACCTAAGGAAATGGTGATATGGGATGTTATAGAGGACAGAAATCCCTTAAACAATTGGGATGGGTTCTTTTGTAATGAAAAAGATAGAAACTCAACTGATATGCATGTAACAAGGCCATATAAAAGGATTAAACGAGTTATGGCTACAAAAAAAATTGCAAAATGTCAAACAAAAATAGATGAAGAGAAAGAAATTCGAGTTTTGGCAGTAGATGTATGTTGTAGAAAAGATTGTCTTCAACATGTGGATAGGAAGGCCATTGCAGGTGCTAGAAGGGATATGAGACAAATAAATAAAAATGGTATTAGAGAATTTGTCTTGAATTCACTCATGTCAAACACAGTCATGTCAAAGGGCCATGGCCATGGCCATGGCTTACCAACTATTGCTAGAAATGTAAAGGACATGAGATTTAATGGAATATTATTTGTAAGAAAGCATGGTATAAGATACATAAAATTCCTCAAAGCACATTCTATAACTACCAGCATTATTTCTAACATGGACAGATCAAAGCTATTCATGGTAACACCAACACATGCAAAGCAAGAGCTCACACAATGGCAGCCATAGAAATATTGCACAAAATTGTAATGGACAATTCAGATTTTTCACCAAACCAAACACGTCAAGTTGAAGAAGATGGAACATCTGCTCCTTTAAGATTGCTTCCTTCGACTTACACACAAAGTTCTTTGTTAAAAGAGATCAATGAGGATCTTCAAATGCTCAATTACCCATCAATATCACAGTCAACAATGAGCAAGATTTGGAATACTAAGTTTCGAGATGTGGCATTTTCAAAGAACACCAACTTCAGTAAATGCAATGAATGTATTGTGTTGAAAGCACAAATGAAGTCAGCAACTACAAAAGAGTTGGAAGAAAAGGCACGAGGTAGGTTGAAGAAACATAACAAGATTGTTATGTGTGGAAGATATTGCTACTATGCCCATAGAATTATGTCAGAGCGGTTTCCAAAGGAGTATTTGAGCATTATCCATGATAAAATGGACAAAACAAAGACTTCAATCCCAAGGCTACGTGTCAAATCAAAATCTATTGTAGGAACAAATTAAGGTTTATCATTAACAGGTATGCTTACACATGGGCATAAGGCAGGAGGTTTTGGTCATTTCTCCTTACCATTTGTCCATATGGGATCACAATTTACTATTACATCTCTTGCAAAGTGCTTAAGGGACCTTGAAGACCCACAAATGAATATGTATGGTGATCTACTTTATGAAAGTGGAATTTCAAGAAACCCACTTACAAATGCATTACTTGACACCTCTATTTACTCAAAATGTCAAGGGTACAAGGATGATTTTATATTTCATGGAAGTTCAAAAAGTCAAAATGTTGATTTTAAACCTCTTCCTCCACATTTGTTGCTACAGTTGGACAATGCAGCAAGTGATAATAAGAATCGCTATCTTTTCATGTTTCTATCACTTTTAACTGCACTTGGTGTCTTCATCACTATTGAGGTTGGGTTCTTGCTCGTGGGGCACACCCATGAAGACATAGATGGAACCTATGGAAGAATTTCTTCCAACCTAAAAAGTAAAGATATTTATTCTTTACCTGAAATGATGGATACATATCGTACAATTGAAGAAAATCGAGTGTTTCCACCTACACTTATTGACAAGGTCTATGACTTCAAAAGTTTCCTTAATGGATACATCAAGGAGGGAAAAAATGCACTAGTTGGACATGTTAATGTCCAATACTTCCAATTTCTTGTACTCAATGATGTTCCAGTACTAAGGTACAAAGAATCAATTAGAGATATTGAGTGGTCAGAACCAGTTGAGTTATGGAATATAGATGATGAAGGCCGACCTATAATTCCCATTGGGAAGCCATCTTTCTTAGCTTCCAAACAGAATGATGTCTATTTAAAAGAACTAAAGGAAGGGATAACATCATACATAAAAATGTGGAAATACACTATTGGGAATGAGGATTCACCAATTGTTACGGAGGAATGGAAAAATAAAGTAGTGTATTGGGAAAAAGTTCTTGATACATTAGATGGAATCTATAATGATCATAGAATAATAGATGGAAGTGATTCATCTTCTGAGGATTTCTGGCCCAGGACAAGGCACATTGTTGATGTTGATCGTAATGCACTCGAAGTAATGTCAAGTATTATGGATGGAGATTTTGATAATGTGATAGATGAATCAATATATGTTGGACCCAAATGCAACAAGCCAAAACCAACTTTCAATCCGATGATTGATGTTGAGAAAGGAAAGATGTTGCTAGTTAGATCAGGAAATGAGGATGCAGGAGAGATGATTTGGATGGCAAAATCCATCTCAAATATCTTTAGGGATAATGAAAGTGAGAATCTTCATGTAAAGGTTGACTGGTGGAAGCCTATGTCAGGGAAATACAATGGAAAATTTTTAGAGCAATATTGGGTACCAAATCCTGATGACACAGAGCTTGGCTCTATTCCAATTAATACCATAGTGTGGGCATGGATGCCAAATAAAGAACATTGCAAGAAGATCAAGATAAATAAATATGGTGTAGAAGCCATTCTTGATCTACTTGAGCGAATATCGTAAGAGTAATTCATGAATGTAATTTTTTTTGAAGGATCTATTAATATACATTCATACACACTTTTCCATATTTGTTGTATATCAAATATTCTCTTCATATTCTTTTTGGAGGAGTTTTATATTATTTAATATTTCAATGTAATCATGTGTTATACAAATTACATGACAATGCCATAAAATATTTAAGTTTTCAAAACTTTATTTGACCAACATGACTTCTCACCATATCAAATATGCATAATCAAATTCAATAATGCACTTAAAAACATCTTCTAAACTTGGTCTATTAAAAAAACAATGGAGTACCTAATTAGTATTCTATTTAATATAAACCATTTAAACACTTAATAAATAAATGCTAGACACTAGAAAAAATGTTTGAGGTGAGTTTTCCTTAATTTTCCTTATTATAATTGATATAAATCAAATTCACTATCTTGTTGCACTCTAATTTATAAAAAAAATATTTTGATCATTGAACAACACAACTAGAATTATAAAATATTTCCTCTTATAGATTTTGAAGTGGTGCCAACATTGTACTAGTATAATTAATATGTACTTAACGTAGGAAAAATAGTTAGTGTCAATTTAAAATGGTCAATAGTAGTAAGAAAAACAATATTAGTATATTCTTAAATAACTTTATAGGTAAGTTTTTTTTTTGTTGCAAAATCTATTATTCACGAGTCAAATTTAATACATAAATATAAATGTTAATGATAATAGAAATAATGTAAGGAATCTAAGTTTTAGATGAATATTATTCACGAGTCAAATTTAATACATAAATATAAATGTTAATGATAATAGAAATAATGTAAGGAATCTAAGTTTTAGATGAATGTTAATATGTTCTTTTCAATATAATATCCTTAAATACTACAGGAATATAAACTAAACATTTGTAATAAATATCTTAGTCAATTTTCTCTCTTTCTTGTTGTATTTGAATATAATTAAATTAGACTACTTTGTTACTATTCTAATTCATGATTGATTTTGATCATTATGGTCAATAATAGTAAGAACAACAATATTAGTATATCGTTAAATAACTTCATAGGTAAGTTTTTTTTTTGCAAAATCTATTATTCAAGAGTCAAATTTAATACATAAATATAAATGTTAATGATAATAGAAACAATGTAACTAATCTAATTTTTAGATGAATGTTAATATGTTCTTTTCAATATAATATCCTTAAACACTACAAGAATAAAAACTAAACATTTGTAATAAATATCTTAGTCAATTTTCTCTCTTTCTTGTTGTATTTGAAAATAATCAAATTGTACTACTTTGTTACTATTCTAATTCATGCTTGATTTTGATCATTAAAATGATTAATAATTGAGACGAGAGACTCATTTTACAACCCAATATGTGGGGGGGGGGGGGGAATAAAAATTATGTTCTAAATAGAAAAATAAAAGAAATGAATATTTTGTAAAGTATTTAGAAGTATATAAAATGTGTGAATTAGATGTTTAAATCTTATACTTTTCAAAAAATTTCAGCTAGAGATACAGAGGAACTATTGGAAGATTTATGTTAACTAATTTATGTCAATATCAACTTCATATATATCTATATATAAGAAAAAAGTTTTTTATGGTTAAAATTCTTATTTGGTCATATATATACTTTATTTAGCATTCAAAAATACAAATTCAAAAATGAAAAATAACACATTGTATTTTTCATTCAAAATATTTGCACGTGAAGAAATTTGATCCCTACATCTCCACTTAAAATGGATCTATGATGGTATATATTGGACACATTACTATGATCATTTGTCATTAAATAACTTTATACTTAATATATAGCTTGCATATTAATCTATTATTAATTAAGCCAGCCTCAAGTTTTAAACATAGAAGTACAAATAATAAATAAAAATAAATTATGCTACTACTCCCATTCAACATTTAATTTGATCTTAAAAAAATATTTTCTCCTCAACTCTAAAATGGTGCAACTTCCTACAATAGTATGTAATGTTGATGGTGATAATGATGATTATCATCCACTAAGACCAAATATGGTATTTAAGAAGGTAAAAAGATATTACTAAATGTTATTTCGAATTTTATTGTTATGCTAAAAATACATTAAAAAGAGTGTTTCAAGATCATCATAATTTTGTTTAGTTAAACAATCAAGAAAGTTGGTAGCGTCACAAATATTTTGAAATTTAATTCCAATATGAGTATAAACTAGATGATCTATGAGAGTTTTTTTAATCTTCAACCATATTACTAGTGTTGCAAAGGTGATAGACTTTTAAATTGTGCTAACACTCCTTTAGTAATAATCATAACTTAACGCATACATGATATGTACTATATCAGATTATAATTAAATGGATTAATAATAGTAACATACGCCATTATTTTCATAAAATAACTTTAACAAACTTGTCTTTTAATATAAACCATAAAAATATTAAAATAGTTAATGTATGGAATCCAAATTAAGATGTGAAAGATTTGCTTTTGCAAGTTTATATAAATTTGTTTTATAAATTTTATCATGATAATTTTACACAAAAAATGGTGAATATCTACATTAAATTAGTGAACTAAGTGACTTTCTAATTCCTCATTTTGAAAAAACTTAATTTAGTTAAAGTTCTAAATAATGGTATATATTGGACATATATGGTAAGCCTCAATCAACTTTTTTATTAACATAAAAGTACAAATAATAAATAAAAATAAATTATGCTACTACTCACACTCAACATTTAATTCGATACTATTTTTTTTTCTCCTCAACTCTAAAATGGTGCAAACTTCCTACACTAGTATGTAATTATGATGGTGATAATGATGATTATCATCCACTAAGACCAAAAATGGGTAAAAAGATATAATTTACTAAAAGTTATTTCGAATTTTATTGTTAATATGCTCAAAAAGTATTAAAAGAAGTGTTTCAAGACCATCATAATTTTGTTTAGTTAAACAATAAAAAAGGTTGGTAGCGTCACAAATAATTTGAAATTTAATTCCAATATGAGTATAAATTGGATGATCTATGAGAGTTTTTTAATCTTCAACCATAATATTATTAGTGTTGCAAAGGCGATAGACTTTTAAATTGTGCCAACACTTTCTTAGTAATAATTGTAGCTTAACACATACATGAGATTTACTATATCCGATTATAATTAAATGGGTTAATTATAGTGAAATACACATCATTATTTTCATAAAATAACCTTAAAAAACTTATCTTTTAATATAAACCATAAAAACTATTAAAATAGATAATGTAAGGAATCCAAGATTAAGATGTGAAAGATTTGCTTTAGCAAGTTTATATAATTTTTTTTATAAAGCTTATCATGATAATTTTTACACAAAAAATGGTGAATATCTACATTAAAATTAGTGAACTAAGTGACTTTCTAATTCCTCATTTTGAAAAAACTTAATCTAGTTAAACTTCTAAATTCTAGATCCATTGAAAACTTCCAAATTTAATGAAATATGTGTTTTAAGAGCATAATGCATAATTCCATATCCATCACCTAGAAATCTCTAATAGAAAGAAAAATTGAATGTGCTTCATTCCTCTCATTTTACCCTTTATTTATAGTTTTGGGTTATAATATTTGTTATCCATAAAGTTTATTTTAACAATATTATATCATTTTTTAGTAGGAACCAGGTCTAAGTTCCCCCACAAGATTTTATTTCTTGTGGATTGGTAGCACCCTATAGTCTTTTTTATTCCCAAATTTGTAGTCATGGTAATCTATTATTACATGTGTGCCATACATGTTACATCTTGGAGACTCGCTCGTGTTTTAGGAGACAAACTCCCTAACTTGACTGCACAATCACCGTAGCATTAAAGAACATTAGTAGACTAGCACATTCACCTAACAAATTTATACACATAAAGACACCCAAACCTCAATAAAATTGTGCTTACCAATCTAATTAGCTTATATATGTTCACTAGCCTAAATATCATATGTATATTTACTAGACCATTTAGGGTTTGAGCTAGGGGTATTACATCTTTTGATAACAATTCACACCATCTCACCCAATGCTTATCTCACAAGGATGAATAGAACCTTCTCAATAATTTCCATACTGTTGCCTAAGATTACTAGTCTAAAGTTGTCCTTCTTATAGGATATTTGTGGTGCTTTTCCATCTCTCTATCCACAATATAATTATGCATTGCAAGAATTGTCAAATATTCTCTCAAAACCAAAAAGCTACAATGACCCATGCATTTTGTTTTCCCATCCATTCCTTTTGTAAATGGGGGGTTGATTGAACATGGAATGCCACATCCACTGGGGCTTCATTAGTGGAGCAATACCATATCTGGTGCATTCATACTGGGGGATATATATTGAGGAAAAAATGACATAATATATTGAACATATAATAGGGGGTAAAGGGATTTTATATTGGAAGGTATAAAATATGGAGCTCAAAGTTAATAAAAATTAATAAAGGGGTATAAAAAAGTTAATGAAAAAATAGATACCTACAATATCTAATGAAATAGGGGTTTTTTTAAATTGGGAAGGTGTATTGGGTTTGTATTAGCAGGGGGTTAAATAATGTGACTTTTAGAGGTATTTTCCAATATGTAGTCAAATTAAGGGTATTTTTTAGTATGCCACGAAGGCAACCGCTATGTCAGAGGTTTGTTGAATGAATCCTTAGTGGCCAAATCCCATCAAACAATTATTAGAAATATACTTGTGTGAGATTACTTAGCTAATTGGACATAGGCAATGTCTACATTTAATAATACTCCAAAGAAAAACAAATCATTTCACTAATTATTCCTATTTAATATAGATAAACAAATCATAAATATATTTGAAAAATAATCTATGTAGCATGTAGTATAGTGGAGTCATGTTCTTGTTTGAGATTGTTAAAGTGATTAGGCATGTTACATAAAACATTTCTCTACATATTAACTGAAAAATTATATTAAGTATTTCTTTACATTTACATAGATTCAAAATCTAATTTTTTACATTTTCTTATATATTTTTTTAATTTTATTTATAAAAAAATAATTTAAATGGCAAAAAAAATATAACGTTATCCAAAAATGTAATCTTAAAAAAGCTACACTTAACCATAAAAACCACTGGATTTAAAAATAAAAATATATAAATTTCACCTTCAGTTCTCTTAGGCAAGGGTGGATAGCTTCAGTTCTGTTGGGCACAAATTTGATAGCTTCAATTCTCTTAGGCACTAGTGATACCTCATTCTGCTCATATATTGAACTTCACTTTCATCTTTCCACTTTCACTTTTGGAGCATTATCTGTCTGTAATAAACTTGAACGAGAAAATAGGGGTGTGTCTTTTGTTTGAAGTGTTGCGATCGAAGTTATTCCAAATGACCTCGTTCGATGTTGCTTGCTGAGAGTGTTTTACTCATCACACCATAAGCTAAAAACTGTGTGCACAAGTTGGTAGGCTAGGCTGAGTAACCCTAAATTTTATACCGACAGAAAGATTTGTGGAGCCAGGGAGCATCTCCTTTGCTCCATCCAAATGCATCAGAGGGTTGACATTTTCTGCACAGTAAAGGTGTACGACCTTGTGACGGGCACCTCTGTGACGCTACCTCCCATCCACGATCCAGACTTTGTTAGAGTCACACCACTGTGTGGGTGCGCTGGTGTCAATGGGAAACCGCTTCTCATTGGCGGATTCTACCACTATAGGAAGAGGGTATACGTTTATGACTTTGTATCTGCCACATGGAGCCGCCGAGCTGACATGCCTACAACTAGATACTCCTTTCGTTGCTCTGTCTCTTCTGCCAATGGACTTGTCTATGTGGCCGGCGATATCGATGACGATGGCACTCCTCTGGCGTCTGCAGAAGTTAATAACGTGGCCGAAGACAAGTGGGACATTGTGCCTCCAATGAAGCAACAACATGGCCAGGGATGCCACGATGTTTTCATGGAAGGTAAATTCATGGTGTTAGGAGGAGGCGAGTTCAACCGAAATGCAGAGGTTTTCGATCCTGTTATAGACATTTTTGTGCCTTACAGCATGAAGCATGAAATTTCCATAATCTAAGGGATCCAAAGTCCCTAAACATGTTGTTCCTACCCCTAGAGGAACAAGGTCAGCAAACCACAGCACTGAATAAAAGTTCTCCACCTGAAAACACTCAAAAACAAGGCAATTCTGGATCATGTCAACTGCTCCACTGAGCATCTGCGCTGAATATCAACTACTCCACTGTCTACCTGCGTTGAATGTCAACTGCAAAGAAGGCTACCTGCGCTGGGCGAGTTTGGACATGTGGCACAGTCATTCCTCAAGGTGTCAATGCCCAGGAAGCTTCCAAAATGACACTTGGATCAGGGAATTCGACTGGTGATGAGTAAGAGGTTCTAGATCTCCAAGTGGAAGCAAGAACCTCCAAGTGGACTCAAGAACTGAAGAATAACTGAAGTGAGAGAGGACACTAGTCAGCTTCATGCCAGCCTCAAGCTGACTCATCCTTTCTCCAAAACTCCTATATATAGATCTCTCTCATGAGGTCTAGGGAGGCTGGAATCTGGTGAATGTAAGGAAGTGTTGTTGGTTTGAGTATAGAACTATTGGGTGATTTTCTTCGAAGGAGGTGAAGAGGAGATTTCTTTCTACTGTGAGGTGATGCTGGATTGGGCCTCTTATGGTTGTATCACTTCCTGAACTTTACTTCTTCCATTAATAAAGCATTTTAGGTTCTTCTATATGCATGTGTCTCAATGATGTGTTGTTATACTTATGTATTTGATTTATTCTAATCCTTGAATCAATTATGAATGTATGCTTCTTGTAGTTTCCCTCTCTTGTTATTTTGTAGGATCTTGGTGTAGCTGGGCCAGTGAAAGAGCAAGGAGCTGGGAGCAAGCAGCAAGGAGAGAAGATTGGATCAATCATTAGCGGAAGACATTGGTTAGTGGATCTCTTCCTCCTCTCTCTTACATCTCATAAAGAAGTAATCTCAAATAGCTTTGCTTTGATTGTTGCTGAGGTACTATCACCCTTAGAGTGGGATAGGGTCATTCCGTATTGGATACTTTTCCCAACAACAAATTGGAGACTCCACTGGGGATCGTATCTTGTTGGTTGTTTGTGTTTTTTTCTATTCATTTCATAAACACAGGGAGTACCGAATCGAACTGCATTTGGATCTTTCAATTGCAAAGTAGAGGGCAGCTACTCTAGCTCAGTTGTTGGGCATGTTTATGATTTGAAGAGCTGATCCACAAGGACTCTGAACAGCTCTTAGTGGTAGCTTTTCATCCTCCTTTTCATCCTTTAGTGAGTACTTGATTGATAGCTTCTGATTTGGCCAAAAACTGTGAATTTTTGAGCAATCTGTGACCCGGAAACTGAGAAAAACGAAAGTTTATCTCTTCATTGCAGGCACTGTGAAGGCAGTCTGCATTTCAGCGCAGATCCCGAAGGGGCTACCTGCGCTGAATGTCAAACTGACAGTGTACCACCTGCGCTGAACCAGTTTTTCCTTGTGCTACTGGGGTTCCTTGCTGTTCATTGCCCTATTTTCATCCTTGTTTTTGTAGCCTGTTATCAGTCAATGTACCTATCTGAAACCAACTTTCCTTGCCACTATTCCGCCTCGTTTGTATAAAGAAACTGTATTTGTTCCTTGTGTATTTCTTATGTCATTTGCAGTTTCCCATAACGAAAAGTGAACTAGTCTTGCTGTGGCCTCTTAGATCTAGACCTGTGATAAGTGTCGTTTTGATCTTAAGAGTTAGTTTGTTTGCTGTTCATAGCTGATTGAGCTTTTTCTTTCGTCATATGGTTTGAATTTATATATTTCTAGTGTTGAAACAAGTAAATCTTAAGGTGTCTTTTGATTTTGGACAAGCTTGTTTTCTTTCACTTGAAATTGAATTCAAAGTTATACAACAGCTTTCTTTTTGTATTACATCAACATTAAGAAAGAGAAAAGAAATACATGCATTGTGCATGTGCATTTTGACAGTTTGCATGTTGATTTAGGAAAAGTGCATTAGTGTGTGCTCTATGATCTGTGTGAAAAGATGATGTCTTTCTTTTCCCTCAGTAGTTAAGATTTTCAAAGTTGAAAGATTGAAAAAGCTTGCTTCTCATCTTAGACTGCATTTAGGAATTTGTATCATACATCTCGTGGTGAACCTTGAAAGGCAAACTTTAAAAAGATCAACTTAAAATATATTGAATGAACCTAACAACGCTTTGAAACATAACGCAAACACATAGAGGTCTAAGCTAGAGACGTGTTCCGGCATCGTTAAACGTAGTGACTGTCGATCTCGAAGAAGGTGGGTGATTCCTCCTGAGAGTCGGTGGCACTAATACGGACTTGTGCTCCCACGTACCGTCGCGTATATATTGGGAGACCCCTATAGGCATATATCTTTTATCCATATGAAGCCATGTCGGCCGCCCTACTGATCGCAATGCAGTGAACACAACATTCACGAAGATCGACCACCCGTACCGTAAAACGTATTCTGTGGTTTTGCGAAAGGTTTGGCACACCCTCTGCCTAGATCTCCAGAGCAGTTTCTTTTGGCCTTTTTCAAACTCTATAACTGAAAAAGTCCATCCGAGCATTTTTCACTTCGGGCTCGTTAAAACATCGAAGGAGACTAGAGTCATCTTTAGCTTTTTCTCGACTCTTAAAAAGTGAAAAAGCAAGTTGTGTCTCAAAGCGTCTAATAAAATTCATTCAATTCGGAAACACAAATTTCCCCTTTTAATATTTTGGTTGATCGAGTAATCCGCAATCGTGGAAGAAAGTCAATTGAAACCCCGTCGTTCGCGGAGGCTTACGAGTCAACCGTCTTTGTCTCCGGAATTGAAAACTGTACGGACAAAGCAAACTCGTTTAACCGGTTCAAAATCTCCTATAAAAGTTAGAACAAGTGTTCCAACTGCATCTGAGGTTCCGGTTATTCCTAACATTTCTGGAAACCCTGCCTCTATAGAAGAAGTTCAACAGCCACAGAAGGACAGTAATACTGATCCTAGTTTGGGGGAAAATACTTGTATAACTGAACCAGTTCCATCTGTAACCGGTCCAGAGAGTTTTGTTCCTCAAACAACTGTCGCTGTCGAAGCAACCACTTCTTCGGCACAAGAAATATTTTACGGACCTGACGGTCTTCCTCTTCCACCGGGTTTGATTGCGATAGAGGAAATTACAGAGGATTCGCAAGCAAGTACTCCAACCCATTTTGGAGTCGGGGTCACTCTATTTCCTTCATCAGAAGTTAATCCACCACAAGTGGAAGTTCCTGTAGAATCGCTAGGAAATATTTTGGATAGACTAAATATGTCTGAACAACCGTCGACATCCAGAACTGTGTCATCCGACACAGCAGCGGCAGAGCCTCCTGCTACTACTCCAACGATGTTCGCTGGTATACCATCTGTCCCGGCAAATTGTCAAAAACAAGCCGGAGTCCCATCAGGGACGACGACATGGTTAGTTCCTATTTATTCATCCGGATTATCATCTGGTATTTCTTATGTTGAAACTCAACAAATTGATCCAATGTGTCTTCAAAGGCCAATTTACCCTTTAAGTACTGGATTTCCTCCATATGGGGGGCAGTATGCTCTTTCATTGCTCCCTCCCAAAGAACAACCATATGGGAGTTTACAACAAAGTTCAGGTCAAACTGGAATTACAGCCAGCGGTTTGGTACCGATACTGCCTCAACAACCAAGAGTTGTATATTCAATACAACCAGTACACCCTGTGTCGAATATTCCCACCATACCTGCTATAGTGAATGCGTCGCAAGTACAAGCTCCACCTGTTGTATGTCAACCCCAAGTTTCTCAGGTTGCAATACAACAGCCTCTTGTCTCAACGACTCAATCACAATCTCAGGGTAGTGCCTCCTTATCTGGAGCGACTCAGGCTCAAACAAGTATTGGTCAATCATCCAGTATTGGTCAACAGCAAATGGTCCAACAACCAGAGCTGGTTCAATCTCAACGACCGCCATTCCAGCAATCATATCAAGGACCTGAGCAACAAGTCTTTGTAAGTAATGGGCAACCATGCTATAATGGTTATGCCCATCAACCTTGTCAAAGTTGTCAGCATTATGCTGGTCTGCAAAGACCCATTGCTCAGGCGATACCATCTTATCCTGGATATGCTTCGCCTAACCTGAACCAACAGTTGCCCTTTGTAGCAACTCTAGAATTACCAGATCTAAACCGACTGATGAATGATCCAATTGCTTATGCCCCTTGGTGGCCAGCGATTCCGCATAAACTTCCGTCAGATATTCCTAAATTTAATGGAAATCCGGGTGAAGATCCGTCGAATCATGTGATGACATTCCATCTATGGTGTTCATCAAACACCCTAAATGATGATTCGATAAGACTTCGCCTCTTTCAGAGGACATTGATGGGTCCAACGGCTAAATGGTATATTGAATTACCTAGAGCCTCTTTCGACAATTTCAGTTCCCTAGCCACGACTTTCTTAACCCATTTTCAATTACCGATAAGGTATGAAACGGGAACAGAACTCCTTACCAACTTCAAACAGACAACTGCCACCCACATATCTGATCATATACATGAGTGGCGACGTCGTCGTAGGATGGTAAAAACGTACGTTCCTGATCAGATATTAGTTGAATGGTTTATCAAGTCATTACTTCCCGCCATCACGGAAGATGTGGCAAAGGGGGGAGTCGTAACGGAAGAGCAGGTTATCGCTCGGGTGCAATATCTGGACTTGGTCTATACTCAGTCTGGCACGCTCTACGACAAAATACCTGACGCCCCTAGACTGGAATTCTCAATTCCTCCTCCTCCTAAATCAAACAATGACTCTCACGCCGGTGATGGCGTGATTAGAAAACACAAAATTTCTAGTCAAAATGCAAATGAAGAACTTCTTGCCTCAGAAGTAAATGCCATGTCGACCGACAAGGGCAAACAACTGAAGCAACCAGAGGGCAAGAAGAAAAAGAAAGGGAGAAAAAGGAAACCCCCTGCAGGGTGTCATATATGCGATGAGGATCATTGGACGAAAGATTGTCCATATATAGCTGAAGTTAAGAAACTCTTTAAGAGTTCAAAAACCCCAGCAGTATTGACTGATTTGTTTCCCAACCCAAGTCAAAATCTGGTTGCTAATCAAAATGCTTCCCGATCCCAAGTGCTTATGTTGTCTGTATCAAAGCAACAAAATGATGCTTTGACGAGGAATAAAGATTACAGGAATCCAAAGCGGTCGAACAACAAGGCTAATGAACAACCTAGTAGTTCGACAACAACTTTGACCGAAATTGTGTCACCCATCGTTCCTGAGGCAATGATAAAGTCGCGAAAGGGAGCAGTACACAAATCGACTTTTAATCCTTATGCGAAAATAGCACAGATAGAGGACCTGGCCCAATCGCCGTCTGCATTGTCGACACTTGAGGTACCGAAAAATTGCTTCTCCCAAGAGCAAGCTCTATTATCAGCAATAGGTGGGATTGACCCAAAGGATTCCAATCTTGTGGCCTTTGATCATAAAGGATATGACCCTCAGTTACCAGCTCAACTAGCTTTCCTTATTCAAGTGAAAGCCCTCAACAAAACTGTTCATCGAACAATTATTGATGAGGGGGCATCTACGTGTATTATCTCGATGAGTTGCTAGAAGAATTTAGGCTCACCACCCTTGTCGAGATCGTCAACGACGTTAAAAGCATTTGATGGACGATCATACACTCCATACGGGATTTTAAGTAACTTGCAAGTTGAACTGGGGGCAAAACAATAGGAATTGATGTTGAAGTAATTGATGAAAACCTTGATTACAACATCCTACTGGGAAGGCCCTGGATATATGCCATGGCCGCAGTTGTGTCAACCTACTTCAGGAAGATTGCATTTCCCTTTCAAGGAAGAATTACAGTCGTCGACCAACAAACTTTCCTCCCCGACAGTTCACAAGTTACGGGAAGCATTCCAGTGATCCATGGAATCAATCATTCGCTTCAAAATATTGGGGTAGGCCTCCTAAAAGACCCTGCCTTAATGGGTACTTTCGCCCTACCGCCTCCAAGTAATCTGGCGGGAGTGGCCACGGTGGAAACCTACAAAATGAAATCTTCTGTATCTAATGGATTCGGAAGATTCCTAAATATTTTGTCAGCATGGATCATCGCCCTAACAGAAATACTGTAAATACAGTGGGCTCCGAGGACGGTTCTTATCTCGTGTCAACCTCATTAAAAAATGAAACAAACCCCCTTTCCAAATCTCAAAGGTAAACCTTCATTCCAACCACCGAGTTGAATGCAATGAAGCTTGGGGGGAATGCACCTCGATTTGCGTTATTATGCTGGGGGCATGCAGAGTTATCATCGAGCAGTTTTTGCATAAAGTTCATGCTCATTAAAAAAATAAACACAAGATCCGAGCAGTTTTAACGCGGTCTTCATGCTCGTTAAAAAATAAATATAAGCAGTGAGAAATGTTTCCCCCAGAGTTTAAGCTCATTTTTAAATAAAAAATGAACCTATCCCAGTAAATAACCGCTGTGATCGTAAATTTATCAGCCATAAAAAACCTTGGTCGTGTTTTGCACCTGCCACCTCCACTTTCATTTGGCTGATCGTTCAGCTCCATATGATTGTTTACCCATTTTGAGGAACAGCTGCGAAGAGTGATTTCACCTAGCCATCCTTGTGACACTGCCGTGATTGGAAAATTCCAACCTGTACCTGGAATTAGTTGCTATCCCTGTTTATCACTCGTTCCTCAAAAGACGAGTCTTCTTTGAGCTCTTTTCAATTGACTCGTAAAATATGAAAAGTTTGCCGAGTTTTGGCCTTCCAGCTCGTTAAAATGACCAGAAAAGCTATCCCTCCTCTAGATTTTAATCTTTTTGGACCCGAGGGATTATTGCACAAAAAGGTCGAGCGCTTGTTTTATTCGGCTCGTTAAAGTTATCGAAAATTCATCCCTTCTGAGTGTTTTATACTTTTTCGGACTTAAGGGATTAGATGACGAAAAAGGAATTTTGGAGTTAACTTTATGTACCTTTTCAGACTCTCTAAAAATGAAAAGGACTGAGTTTTCCTTGTCGTTAGACTCGTTAAAATGATTAAATAGCGAAAAACTTGTCTTTAGATGAGAACGAGTTTCCCTATCGCTAGGCTCGTTAAAACATAGCGATGGGCTTGCCCGAAGGGCAGGTTATAGAACAAGCATATGTTATCCTCCTCAAGCTTGACAAAAATAAAGAGGTACTAGTCAGAAATGACTGGGGAAAAATTGGGAGAACCTCAAAGCTTTAATGGTAGCAAGTCGCTCTTGAACATGACACTTTTCCTCCGTATCACATCGGGTTGGGTTGTTTCATTCACCGGTCTCATCACCATGGTCTCGCCAAACCATCCACATTTGGGGTAATGCTACCGATCCATCGCATCAGTGTCGTTAAATGTTCAAGAGATGTTGTTCAGAAAGAGTCAACCATGTCCCATCCACTGCCATACATTATCCTTCATCCATCCATGATCGCCACCCTGAATCATATGTCACAGATTGTTTTCACCTCCACTAAAATCATTAGCTCCGTTCTGTGTCACTGATGTGGGATTCAGTAAGGCCCTCCTTTAACGGATCGCTTCTTTTCGACTTCAACTCATTATCCAAGAAGTTGATCTAGGAACAACCCCCTCAGTACTTTGAAGCTTGCATGCCTCAATGGCAAGTTTCTCACTTCCGGCGACAGGTATACATCAATGACCTTCGACCAGAAGATTTTGCGTGGTGTTCGACGTCAAGTCCTTTATTCACACCATGTGAATTGTACTACAGTACCTTGAGGGTCATTATCATTATCGGTGATTCCTCTCGCGCTTGTTAACGGTTTACATTATTGACCGGTAATCAAGCGATGTCTTTCCATGTTCGACTTCAGCGCAATTCTCACATGGATCGACTTGTACTTAGAGTGAAGATCGAACGAGTTTGAAGACCCCAAATCTAGTTTCATCCATCCGGGCTGCGATATATATTCAGGAAATATAAAGACATTTGACATGTACATCATTGCAGCAGATGATCATCCTACTCAAAGGATGATAATTTTCGCCAAAATTATCAGTCTACCATCAGACGATCGTCTGTTCTATGTACCAAAATGAATTTATAAAGCTGAGCATGGGAATGCCCGCCTCAGCTAGATCATGAAAGCAGAATGAAAAATAATGTATTGTATTGTATTTTATTACAGGTCACCTCTCAGCGATTGAATGAACTTCGGATCCTCCTGATAAAGCATTTCACCCGATAAACGACCTCATACTTTAGGGGGCAACTGTTATAGACATTTTTGTGCCTTACAGCATGAAGCATGAAATGTCCATAATCTAAGGGATCCAAAGTCCCTAAACATGTTGTTCCTACCCCTAGAGGAACAAGGTCAACAAACCACAGCACTGAATAAAAGTTCTCCACCTGAAAACACTCAAAAACAAGGCAATTCTGGATCATGTCAACTGCTCCACTGAGCATCTGCGCTGAATGTCAACTACTCCACTGTCTACCTGCGTTGAATGTCAACTGCAAAGAAGGCTACCTGCGCTGGGCGAGTTTGGACATGTGGCACAGTCATTCCTCAAGGTGTCAATGCCCAGGAAGCTTCCAAAATGACACTTGGATCAGGGAATTCGACTGGTGATGAGTAAGAGGTTCTAGATCTCCAAGTGGAAGCAAGAACCTCCAAGTGGACTCAAGAACTGAAGAATAACTGAAGTGAGAGAGGACACTAGTCAGCTTCATGCCAGCCTCAAGCTGACTCATCCTTTCTCCAAAACTCCTATATATAGATCTCTCTCATGAGGTCTAGGGAGGCTGGAATCTTGTGAATGTAAGGAAGTGCTGTTGGTTTGAGTATAGAACTATTGGGTGATTTGCTTTGAAGGAGGTGAAGAGGAGATTTCTTTCTGCTGGGAGGTGATGCTGGATTGGGCCTCTTATGGTTGTATCACTTCCTGAACTTTACTTCTTCCATTAATAAAGCATTTGAGGTTCTTCTATATGCATGTGTCTCAATTATGTGTTGTTATACTTGTGTATTTGATTTATTCTAATCCTTGAATCAATTATGAATGTATGCTTCTTGTAGTTTCCCTCTCTTGTTATTTTGCAGGATCTTGGTGTAGCTGGGCCAGTGAAAGAGCAAGGAGCTGGGAGCAAGCAGCAAGGAGAGAAGATTGGATCAATCATTAGCGGAAGACATCGGTTAGTGGATCTCTTCCTCCTCTCTCTTACATCTCATAAAGAAGTAATCTCAAATAGCTTTGCTTTGATTGTTGCTGAGGTACTATCACCCTTAGAGTGGGATAGGGTCATTCCGTATTGGATACTTTTCCCAACAACAGATTCGACAACGCGGAGGTGGAGAAGTTGTGGTGTTGTTTCTTTTAGTGGAGAGTTGATGGTGCGAAAAGCGTTTGGACACCTGTGGCTTCTTTGCCGCAACATTTTGTCGATTTTCCATGTGCTACAGAATGGCGCCAGTGCGCCACTATATTTTTGTAAGCGGAACCGCCATTCACACACGGGTCTCGTATTTGTTCAACCCGTCAGTGGCGCACTGGACTGAAGTGAACGGTGTTTATGAGGAAGGTTCTACCTTGATCAAACATGCAACAGTCGTAGACATTTGAATGGAGTGAGTTATGCCACCTGACTTATATAGGTTGAAGTGTTTGTCGGTTCAAATAAAAGTTATTATAAAATTCTCTTAAATTATTTAAATTTTATATAGTTGTGGTAGTTCGATTTTTCTTAAATTATTTAAATTTTATATATTTATGGTATTGTGACTTATTGTGACCGTTATAATAGTCGGACATTTTCATTTTCAGTTGAGTAAAATAGGTAAGTATTTTAATTTTTATATTTTTTTATTAAAAGATAATATAAAATGATTTACAAATTTGCAAATAGGGAATTTATGGAAAAGAAATCACAATTTCTAATCTTAATTATGAAAAACGTGTTGTCTTTCTAATCTTCCAGTGTGTGGGGTATGTTATTGTTATTTCAACTTTTTCTCGAGGCATGAATAAGAGTATTGGATTAAGAGCTTCTTCAAACTCATATATCTTTTTTTAGCAATTTAAATTTTTATTTTCTTGCTCTAATATAAAATTAGCAAGAACATCTCTTATAATATGTAGTTTCACTTTTCATTTGACATACTATTTTTTTTATCATTATTACTTCAATATTTCCAAAGAGCAATTTATTAGTAAACTTGACATAATTGAAGTAGCAACAATTGAATAAAGTAATTGAATTAATGTATCAATCTCTAAGTTTATAGATGGATTAAATTTAATTTTCTTCCTTGATAAATTTGTAATCAAGATAGATTTGGAGTGTTAGAAAATATAAGTATAAATTGAAATTATTAATCTTGTGTTAATCAATCTAATAAATTTGATCCATCTATATCCTAAATATAATGTCCAAAAATATCAATATAAGTACATTAAATACTATTATATACTCACATATAATATTTACTAAACATTTTTACATGTTTATATTTTAACATTAATAAATATTTAATGTAACATAAAAAAAATATTGTGAATTATTTCTAAAACATTAAAAACCCTAACTCTATATGCAAATGCGATGAATTAATACCAATAAAACCCCGATCATGAAAACTAGTAAAAACGTAAACAAATGTAAAATCCTAGTGCGTCCACAGCTTAATATTATTGGTTCGTTACACCATTAAAAAAATGAAACTAATAAAACACCAACATCATAAGCAAATACGATAAAAGCCGAAATAACAATGCAGCAGTGATCTGTGATTGGATGGTAAAATAAAATGAGTTTTTAGTAATGGTATGTGATAAAAAGATGTTCTATTAATTAAATGGTTTTTTGGTGAGATATTTAGAGAGTGCCTAAGCACTTCACACATATAGGTTGTGTACAATCAGGAGAACAACTTAGTATATATAGGCTTTTACACAATGCCTTGGTTTGAACCACTTCTTAGATATTAGGATATGATTAAAATTAGACTCTCAATCCTATCATCACCATAACAGTAATCTAATTTAGCTTTCTACATTAACTCTAAAACTACCCTTTAATGAAGAAATGGTACTCAACAATAACATACTCATCCTCGCCTAATCTCAGCTAGGCTTACAATTAAAAACATGAAAAATGGGAGTACCAGAGTTTTCATTCTAGTTTTCTTGCAGCAAAGCCCATACTTGTTTATTTGTGGATGAGGCTTCATCTTCACTTTCTTTGCCATGATTTAGTGTTGTATTTCACCTCATTTCTTCCCCTAGAAAACTTGAATTCTTATTTTTGCCCTTTTAAGAATTATGGCAGGCTCGATAGTATAATTTTCAGTCTCAACACCAGGGATGATGTCTTTACCATTCATTACTCCAACTTGAATTCTTATTTTTTCCCTTTTCAGAATTATGGCCTGGATAGTATAATTTTCAGTCTCAACACCAGGGATGATGTCTTTACCATTCATTACTCCAACTTCTCTCTTGATTGCATAAAGACATTGTGTTTCAAGCCATGCTTCAAGAAATTTGAATTCTTCTTCAAAGTTACTTACATTTTAGTTGCTTTGTTGGTATCATTTGCACACACACAAATATTAATCATATCTTCACAATTTAATTTTTCTCTAGCTTTTTTTCTTCTGCCACATCTTTGAAATCAGCGTCATCTACTTCATCCCATTGATCTTCAACACTTTGTTCCTCTTCACACTCTTCCTGAGAAACAACTGATGTGAGTCTTTAGTTTCAACTTGTTTAAGAAAATATAGAATCTCTTGATAGTAGTGGTCATTAATAAAACCACTATGGGTTATGAAAAAAATATCATCAATATTAAATATGTGTAAAAGTGCAATCATATTGGAAAAGTCCAGCTTATGTCACTTTGAGATTTCTTTTGGATTCCACATGGTCCTCTAACGAGCTCCACAACCCCCTTACCTCTTAGGCTGGACACTTCTCCCTTTAGCAAGCTTATCTGGCTTTGAGATTTCTTTTTAACTAGTTCCAACAACAACTCCGTTACTGGTAGGCTGCAAACTTCTCCTTTTGGAAGCTCTTCAACTGTAAAACCTTGTAGACTGTGGCTTCTGTGCTACAGTCTCATTATGTAATTCTAATACACATATTTCTGAAAATGGGTTCAATTCAGTAAAAAAAAATTAAAAAAAAAATCACATTTTATGTGGTATATAATAATTTAAAATAAATTTTTCCAAATTATTTTTGGAATCTTCACAACCTGCACATTCTATATTACTCAAGACAATAAAATTTCGGGAAAATTGAAAATTTAGAAAACCACAAACAAATTCAATCCACCGTAGGTAGAACACTGCTTCTGCAACATTGCCTCAAGATCCACACCAATGTTCCATGGATCTCCCAAGCTTCGTGGTCTGAGACTCTTCTCCACCTTAGATTGCACCTTAGATTGCTAAAGGGACATGTAAGCACACTATACCATAGTTACCATGTTCGTCCGTATCGGCGAAAAAAATAAGTTAATTCGCCAGTTCGGTTCGGTACGGCGATTAATTCGGAGAATTCTAATTCGGTACGGTGCTACATTTTTGTCAAGGTCACTGCTCCAGTTCGCTTTCTCTTGCTTACTCCCTTAACGTGTTCTGCACCCCAACACGAATACGGAATAATGTGCTTCGTTACTCTCCTGCTTCCTCCTTTAACGTGTTCATACGCAATGGGCTTCGTTACACCAAACAATGTCCTATGTTTCGCTACACCGAACAATGGCCGAACAATGGCCATACGGAAGGTATACAATAAATAGATCTGCAGTTTGATATATAAAAATTTACATGGTTGAGTAACAATTTTTCAAACTAAAGATTTTCAAACATTGTTTAAATATATTTTATAAATTTAGAAGATGGTGGGGTAAGCATATAAATTTAAAAGTATTAACAAGTTTGGAAATTGGAACTAGACAATTTTGGTGAAAATTTGAAATAATGTAGAAAGGCAAAATTAATGCGAAGATCAATTACTTTTTATAAATTGTCTTAGAAGAATTAGCCAATTGGTATTTTCTGTATTCAACCCTCTGTAATCACATAATGAATTAAGCAAGTTGGTATTTCTTAGTAGAAAAAATTGACAATTTTTATAGAAAAAAAAAATAGTAATTTCTAAATTAGAAAATTTCATGAAATGTCAAATTGCAATTAAGAAAAAAGATAATTCTTACTTTACAAGAAATTATAAAACAACAAATTGATTCCAAATCAATAACTCTTATATAAAACATAAAAAACAGTAACTTCTATTTTGAAAAAAAATCAACTCGAATTCGAATTTGGTAACTATGCACTATACTTAACCTTTAATCGTCTATACTCTCCAATCACCATGAGCTCGGATCATACTACGATCCGCACAAAGCCAAACCCTTGGCACTCACTATGCGATGACCACACCACAAGCCAAACCCTTGGCGCTCACTATGCAATGACCACACCACGCCTCCACTGCACCAGATATTTTCGGTTGGGCGGATCCACCAATAGATCCACCAATAGACAACCTCATAGATAGATCTTCAAAGCTCCATCTGTCAACCTCAACGAGATTGATGAGCAAAAGGGCAGATCTCATTGCCTGGCAGCACACCAGTAGATCCAGCTCCCACGGACTGGTCAACGAAGCAGCTCAACTTTCTCTATAGTAAAGGCACTATTCAAGTAATGCATCACAACGAATTATGAAATCGAGATTACCGCTGGTATATTTGTTTTTACCGTCGTTCTTCATTGCCAAAACCCTATATTTTTTTGAATCGCCACAACCAGCACCCAAACTCATCTACAACGATCGAAGGTTTTACGACGTATGGTTCCCGATCACCATTTCAAGAACTATGGCACCGATAGTAACACGGCCAAACATGATTTCACCAACTACGAAGACAACTCCAATGTCGTAAGGGATGACTTCGCCACCTACGGGAAGGACGCCAACGACATTTTAACTGATTTGGCAACCTGTGCCCAAAACTCCAATGTTATGACCAACAGTTTCAAAGCCTACAATGAGGACCGCCACTGCCCTAGAAATGAGTTTGAAAGGAACGATCCACACTTCTCTGTCAGGCGGCCAGCGGGCCACCACACAGCGACACTTCCTTCAGCTTCTCTTTCAGCTATGATATCATGTTTTATTAATTAAATGCCTCTTTAGATACTTGGAGTGTGCCGAAGCACTTCATACATACACATTGAGGAAAACAACCTAGTATATATAGGCTTTTCAACAAAGGGAATTTGAATCACTCCCTCCATATTAAGATCTCAGATCTAAAATTAAACTCTCAATTTTATCATCACCATAACATTAATCTAATTTGACTTTCTCCATTAATTCTAACATTATGTGATTCATAAGTGGTGATTGATAGTAGTTTTGAGAGAACGTTCAGAATCGAGATGGTTTAAGGTGAGTTAGAATTAAGTTTATGAGGTGCTAATTGGATTTTTGGTAATGGTTTTCTAAATAGATTTAAGTTATATTTTGCAAACTAATACAATATAGTGGTTGTGAATACCATAAATCAATATCAAAGTTTTTTTTTTAATAAATTTATTTTTACTTTTATTTTATTCTCTATTTTATAGAGTTGGGAGTCTCAAGGTTTTCGACAAAATTATAAATATTTAATTCTAAATACAAAGTTATTAAAAGAAATTATAATATAAGCTTATTTTAGAATATGGGGTTCAAAAAATTTAATTTTATTATAAAAAATTATGAAGTGGATGTTAGAATAGTTTTAGTGATAACTTTGTATTGAAAATCTAGTAAAAATTACTTATCTTATTTTTTTTTTAAATTAAATTGATTAATTAAAAAAAAAAACATATGAACAACTCTCATTGAAATGAATTATTGCTTTTTGTGAAAATGTTATTCATAACCCATGGTATTGCAACAAAACACTGAATTATTGTTTTTTGTGAAAATGTTATTCATAACCCATGGTATTTCAACAAAACACTATTTATAGATCAAGAATCTCCATAAAATACGGGTGAATCTTCATAATATTGTTACGTATTTTATAAATGCATATATTTTTAACTTATATATTATTTTTTTGTAAGAATAATAATAATAATTTTAAAGATTTTTATTTTTCTTAAATGTTTGTAATTATATATGTATGATAAAGTATGTGTGTTGATGGTGTTTACTAATTTAATTTATATGGTTGTGTTAATATTCATGATGTATATAGTTTGGTTTATTTTGGAAAATATTTTTTAAGATGAGAATAGAAATTGAAATCTTTTAACCATTTATTTTAATGAACCCTAATAAGTTTCTTTAAAGATCTATATACATGTTATGAGGGCTAAGGTAAGAAGCCTTGGCAACTCGAAAATCACTATTGTTCGTGTCCATTTGTGTCTATTTCAATACTAGGAGTAGAGGCTAGCTATAAGGTTAAATAACTTATATAAGCTAGCCATAAGCTTAAAGAACTTAAATATGCATGATTTCCTGTAAAGCTTCCTCAAGGACGAAATTATTATAGCAAGACTGAAAAAACCGAGCTCGTGTAGTGGTTTTTGGAGAGGGCCAAATAAACCTACACAAGTGATAACTGTTTATTCAATTACAACTCATTGCATAAGATTGTAGAAGGACTTAAGCTCAATTTGAAAAATGTATTGCACTTTGCATATTTCTATAATGATTATAGACATAGGCCAAAGTGTGTATCAAGGAAGGTGAAAGGTCTAGATTAAATCACATAACACTTTTTATAACCAACGAAGGAAGACCCCTTAGGAAATGATATTCAAAGATACATTGGAGAGGTTTTTAAGCCTATTCTCAAAAATCATACCATAACTCTAGTAAGCCCTAACTTGGAATTCAAATATGTTGGTACAAGCTCGATTCCAAATTTGTGTACAAGGTCATCAAAACATAGAGGGATTGTTGTATCTCTTACAAGGCTTCCTTATTGTAAGGAAGAAATAAAAAAATTTAGTAGTTTTTATATCACACCTTAACATCACTTTCAAAAGGAGAAACAATTGGTCAGCTTGTAAATAAAATCTTAAAATCACAGCTGAAAGATGCACAAGTTGGAAGTAGTCTCTTTCAAGAAAAGGTAAGATCACGTTCTTATAAGGTAAGCATAGCATACCATGTTCATTTATGAACTTTTCGTTTAAAGGTCTATATAAAAATATGCATTCGGAGTTTACTAAATGTGTTTATAGTCTCATGTTTGTTTAAATTTTTTGAGTATCAAGATTTATAAACCCTAGATGGATATTAAATTAGAGATTCTTATTCGAAAGCAGTAATCCTATTCTATTTTGTTCCTTTAAAAGAAGCCCTAGATTTTGGTTTCTAGGGTTTACACTTAAGATAAATCTATTTTTCAAATTCAAGCTCTAGATTGATGTTTCAAAAGGTAATATCTAGAAACTTATGGTTTGGATCTCAAAACTGTAAACAATCTATGAAATTTCTAGTTTGTAATCATACTCTTGTAGTTATATACTTGTGGTAGTACTTGTGAAGTAAATGTTGTAGGGTGTTCATGCCTCATGGTAAGAGGGTGTCCTTAAAAAAAAGAGCTTCCACCTTCTCACAAATAGAGGGAGTCTTCAAAAGGAGACTTGTAAAAGGCTTTGCTCTAGAGGGAGTCCTTGAATAGGAAAGCCTACAAGGGTTGTGAAAAAAGAAACTCAAAGTATCTATGAAGAGTTGTATGAAGTCTTCATCATATAAGAAGTTTCATCATCTTGTCATTAAAATTTTTCTTTATATTACTAACTCTCATGTACAATGTTTTTCTACAAAACCATAGTGTTAGGGAGATTGATCTTTATATTAAATCAACCCTCGTCTTTTATCTTTTGATTTTTTTTAAAACCTAACCTTTAGGGTTCAATATAAAAACCCTAACGTTGGGATGCTTTTGGTTTATTATGAAACCCTAGCTTTTTAAGGTATGATGAATTAGGGTTTATGACAAAACCCCTGTAGTAGTGATCCAAAGCTAAAAAAATTGCTTAAAATTAGAAATTTTCATATGACTATGGAACCTAAATGACCACATAGTGCTTGCCATCTTGAATCTTGCGCAACTTGTTTCGCACGAACAGACATCGTATGCTCCCACAAATGCATTCTCTACGTTTTCTCAAAGAGGTGAATCTGGTAAAAAAATGCAACCCAAAGTGAGCGCTCGATACTGCTGACATGACATGCTCACTTAGATGGTGACATGGCAGGTGACTCTACAGATGATTGGGTTTCCTCTCGCGAATGATGTAGTTCCAAGTGGCACAATTTCATTGGGTTGAAATTGTAGAATATTATTAGTTTGTGGATTTTTCGATGTCAAATCACATCCTCCCACATGGCATGGGCACGGGTTCTCACATGAAACCTGAGGGCCACCAAAATTTATGGCAAGCTCGAAATGCACTCTGTGGGTTTCAAGCTTGAGATGTGCCCAACACAGACAATGGGCCTAACCACTACGCAATCGTGTCACTTGTTTAAGTTTGGTTGAGTATTTTATTTCAAGGTTATGAAGAGTGCATTTAGGGGACGGTAAGGTTAGGGCATAACCCCCACGCACCCTAGTGCCATAGGACCACGGCGAGGGGCCAGGTGTTGGACCCTAGCCCGACCCACGTGGCTGTACCCAAACCATCGGCATATATACTATGGTGTTAATCGAAAAGTGTTGGGCACAAATAGTAACCCCACAAACACCACATGTGAACTTGCACTCCATTAACAGTTCGTTGGTCTCTTGATCGCGGTCATAACAGTAACATTTTACTTAACCACTATCTCCAACACAACATGTGATCACACCTAACTACCAGCCTAGACCATAGCCTCACCTGAGCTTGGACCCTAGCCTCGTCCCCAGTGTGGATCCTAGCCTGACCCACGTGGGAGTACCCAAACCATCGGCATATATACCGTAGTGTTAACTGAAAAGTGTCGGGCATAAATGGTAACCCCACGAACACCGCACGTGAACTCGGCCTTCGTTAATGGTTGTGTCATCTCTTGACCACGACATTAACCACAACATTTTACTTAACAAATAGCTCCAACATAGCATGTGATCTCACCTAACCGCGAGCTGCCTAAAACCACCAACGCATGACTAAACTACCAGCTCCCTAATTGTGCACGTAAACGTGCCCAAAAAACCACCAAGCTAAGCACGAGCTAACCGCTAGCCAAAGCCCAAAAAGGCTACCGCCAAAACTGCATATGACCATGCCAAATCATTAGCCTAATTTAACCGTTGTTTGGAGGTGTTAAGGGGCCAACAGTGGGGGCCAATCGTAGGACAAGTGGCGGCAATGTGGCCACAATTTTTCAAAATAAGCTATTATTGGGAATTTAAATGCTCTGACAATTTCCCCTGGAGTTTGGTGGAATCGACACTTTCTTAGTAAATTTTGGGGCAAAATTGTAGGATCAGTGCCACATTTTGGGGAAATTATAGAGTGACTAGCAGAAAGGCTAGGGAAGCTTATAACTTCCTAATTTTTTGGTCTTTTGAGGAGCATGAAGAGGATAGAATGGAATTTTTTGGTCCTCTGAAGCAAATGGAACAGGGTTTAGAGCCATTGGAGCACTTCTAAGGATATTTTTTTCAGGTTTGAGTCAATGGGTGCTAGGATTAACGAGTGGGTTGAATTCATTTTTGAAGGATTTTGAGAATGGAGAGGGCCTTATAGGGGTTTTCTAGCCTTCATATGTTTTCTCCATCCAATGAGACATCTATGGTGTAGCTTATGTCTCTTTTTTCTCATTGTCCTTGAGGAAAGTTCTCTTTTAGTACCTAAAGTGAATTGTTGTACTTCTTATGCTCATTGTCACATGGACTATGGGGTCTTGATTTGAGAACCATTTTCTTGTTGTTTGTTTGATGACTGATGGTAAGTTGTCATGTTTTTAGAGTGAGAGTTCTTTACACGAGAATGTTTCCTTAAAGGGGAAAATAACCACTCTTTTGTTGAGCACACATTATGTACTCTTTATCACACAGGTCATTTGAGCATAATGAGATTGGGTCAAGCCATTGGAAGCTGGACCAAGGAGACATAGCCTAGGAGGGATGAATTCCATTGAGCCTTTCTCTCCTCAGTACCTTGAATATCTACAAAAATACACCATTATTCACAATAGAACAAGTACTTCAAAATGATGGAGTGTGGACTACCTTAGTGCAGGGCTCAAAGAAACCATTCCAAGCAAGGTCAAATGGATCCAGATTGAAAAGGTGAGGGAATTGTACCCTCGTATGCTAAATAACTGATAGTGTCTTTTTGGGTTGAAAAGATCCTATTAGGGAGAACTGATATGGAGCTTGAAAATTTCCTCAAAATTCAATGTTTTTGGATCAGTGTGTAACATGAGCGGTCAAGTATTATTCGTTGTCCTCAATCTGGTGCAATTCATTTCGTACGAAATAGAAATTGTATGCTCCCAGAAACAGGTGATGTCTGTTTTCTCAAATACATGAATTTGGTAAAAAAAATGTAGCACTAAATAGTCAGCAATCTGTAGTACTAATGTGGCAAGATGACTGTGATGCTCATGTGGGAGGTGACTGTACAACTCATTGGGTTTCCTCCAATAAATCAAGTTTTTCCAAGTGGCATGGTTTCATTAGTTTGAAATGGTGGAATATTATTGGTTTGTAGATTTTTTGGTGGCCAATCATGCACAACCATGGGCCAACACTTAGCAGCCTAAGGGCCACCAAAATCTTTGGCAAGTGAGAACTACACTCCGTGTGTTTCAAACTTGAGACTTGACCAACACAACCAACAAACCTAACCACTATGCCACCATGTCACTTGTTTAAGGTTGGCATAGTTTTGGTCTTTCAAGGTTATGAAGAGAGCATTTGGGGGAGGGTTGAGCTGGGGCCTAGTCCTTGGCCACCCTAGTGCCACGGGACCACAGAGGGTGGTCAAGGGTTGTACCCTACATGTAATGTCCTCAATTAAATTAATTTTGTTAAGAAGAATGCCCATTTTTGCAATTTGGGCGTTGTGAATTTTTCAACATGAAATCTTATGAAAAGTGGGTTGAGGGAGTCCCCACTTAATGTTTGGGAGAAATGGACGCCACTAACCTTAGAGAAAAAGAAAATTAAATTGGTTGTGGAATATGGGGCCCAGATGAAGTATGTACTTGGGGAAGAAGGAATTCAAATTCCTCTAGGAAAATTGAATTGATGGAGGGACCCACAAGGAATTCATAGAGAGAAATTATAAAAGGAAGGAATTAGGGAGCAATAGGTGTCCTTTTCCTATTTGAAAATCGAATTTTCCTTGGTTGTTCAACTGAGCCAATATAGTGTTGTTTAGCACACGAGTGTCTCTGAGTGGAGATCTCAACCCTTGCTTCCATGCACATCGAGTGCAAGCCATTAGAGAGAGTTCTACTTTATTGCAAGTCATATCAGTAGCAGTGAGTTGAGTTAAATCAACATTAAGTTGAGTTACATTAAGAGGGAAAGGAGTAGCAGGAGGGCTGAGTTAGAAATTCCTGAAAGTAGCAGCAGGAGGATCGAGTTACAACAACACAAGAGTAGTAGTAATAGGGCCGAGTTACAGTGGTAGGAGAATAGTAGCAACAAGGCTAAGTTCCAGTAGTAGAGAGAGTAGTAGTAGTGCAAAGCAAGGAGACTAACAACAACGTAGAGTAGGGAGAGTAACAACAACACGGAGACTAGACAATCATTGGAGTGAGATTTGATGGAGCAACATTATACAAGGAATTTTGGAGCTGGTATCTCGTACATCATTTCGAGGGACATTGGAGGAGAATTGCTAGAGTTGGGAGTGCAAATATTGACAAGATTAGCCACAAAAATAGAACTAGAATTTGGAGGAGGGCCAAGCTTTGAAGGGTCCATTATTGAAGGTTGGAACCATGGGAAATCCTTTTTGTGTTTTTTATGGGTTTTTGGCAAGGATTAAATCCCTAATGATCCACGTGGATGTTGATGGCCACCCAACTATCCCACTTGGACCCCCACAACTTTCTCTTTTAGTTTTTCAGTTTCCTTAATTGTAGCACGATTTACTATTTTTAGCAATTTTTCAAGTCCTGAACTTCTGGAGCAGTTTTGAGGCCCTAAAAAACATTTTTTTTGGAAAACTAGGAGCAACATGGGTTGTTGACTGATGTTTCTCACTCAAAAGTTGTAGTCCTCAGATATATATTTCCAACAAGGTATTGTGTGTGTCAAACAGAGATCGTATACCAATGTTATGACCCCAAGAAGTTGATATACCAATTTACCCAAACCAGGCCCATAGTTTGCCACTTCAACCCCTAGGGTTAGGTTTTTGGATGTTTAGGGTTTTCCATTGTTTCTCAAGAATAAATAGGCCTTCGAGCCTCATTGTAACATAATTTAGAGGCAAGTAGTAGACACATCTCTTCTTAGAGACAAGTTACCATCTCCTTAGCTGGTTTATTTCCATCTCTGTTTGTAAGCATATTTCAGTATTTTACATTAATTAAATGAAGTATTATTTCTGCTACACCTTTACATTTATGCTTATGTCAGTAATTTGTTGCATTCCTATCTAAATCTGAATCAGTGGTATCATAGGGGTTTGCTCTTTCTTTGTTTTGTTTTCATGTCCCCAACGAGGTGGGGATATAAAGAGTTAATGCTTGAATTGGTCGAACTCTTCCAAGATGAGCGTCAAAAATCCTGAAGACCTCCCATGGTGAATGGAAAGAAAGATGAGGGGGAAGGAGATCCTATCAAAATCTTGCTCAAAGAAGCCATCGAGTGACAAAACAATGCAATGATGGAAAACTTTGCCCAGATCCTTATATCGGTGGCCTAGTATATTCCTAGTAGTGTGGGATACAGATTACTATCATCGACAATCTCTATCACTTCAAAATCCATCTACGCACTCACACCATCAATAGCCACTGTGACCCCTTGAAATCTTCCCATGGGCAAGATCTTCTATTGGTTTTCCATTCACAATTGAATAGGAGACCACTATAACACAGGTCTACCCATGCATTCCCATGTTTGTTTTGGTAGTACATTCACATCCAATCTAAGATCTAGGATTACCTAATCCACTTCATATTCGCCAATTTGCGCAATCAATATCATTTCCCTTCCTTTGTGTAATGCATGCTTTCCAATTTTCCGGACCACGCGCGGTTCTCTTGACACCGTGCACCCAGTGATAGGTTCATGTAGTCCTTTTATTTCCTTTCTGATGCATCGTAGTTTCATACATATCTCTAGAAAGGTAGTAAGCATTGAAGGATCCATCCCTGGTTCTAGTTGATCCTTACTACCTGAAGTGGAGGCCTCCATGAAGCTCTTCTTAGCTTCCATGAATGTCTCCTTTGCATGTTCTAAATCGAATTTTGGTTCCTTTGTAGGAGCCTTGCGAACCCATGCACTTTCTTCTGACTTCTTACGCTTATCATCACTAGTGGTCATACCAATCCTGAGCATCATTTTTACATTTGGGTCTTCTTTGCACAGTTCAGACCTCATCATCTACAAATTCTGAGTCAGAGGGGCCTGGAGTACCCCTTTTTCGCGCATCCTCGCTATCAATGAAAGACAGTCTTCTGCCTCATGATCAAGCTGAGTATAGTACAAACATGATGTCCTTGTTGGGTTTGTAAAATCTCGGGCATAATACCATGGCCCTCCGCAATTGTAACAAATTAGTTGTCTGTGACCCCTTCCTAGTCTCATTCCACCTCGACCTTGACCACGCCCTTGAAATCCAGAGCGCGCCATCCTTTTATTTGGATCAAGGGCTCACATTTCAGTCTGCTCCCTATAGGTAGGAGTCTAATCCATCATTATTTCGTAGCTTCTGTAGATGCGTTCATCATGGCCTACTGACCCGCAAAAATTACAAAACAATTGTTGGCACATCTGCGTATACTTCTGCAATAGATGATAATTATCCGTAGTGTGTTTTCCTCCACTGTGACAAATCACGCCCCATAGTGCAGGCGTCGTGCTGGGTCCTGCTTACACCTCAGGTCTTAATGTCATCGACCCTCCTCCCACCAAGTAATTTGCAAACACTAGACAATGGTCCTTTTCATACCTGTTGGGTCCCTATAATACTAGTGATTACCCCATTACTATTATAGTTATACCCCTTATTTATATTGTTGTGCCCCTATTACCCCCATATTGTTATTTCTGTGCCCCATAGAATCCCTCTATTGTTATTTTTGTGGCTTTATATTATTATTGTTAGGTCGGCTGGATTATATTGTGACTCCTTAGACTCCTATATATAGAAAGGAGGTTTTGTCATTTGAATCATCCAAGAATTGTTCATTTATGTAATGTAAAGGAGGTTGCCCCCTCGAAGAGGCTGAATTCTAAGGCGTTGATCTATCTTTTCTATCTTTTCTTGAGCTGGTTTCATAACATTTGGTATCAGAGCTTTGGATTCTAGGGTTTCGCTGCTCCAAACAGGTCATCGTGGCATTTTCGCTATAACTTTTTTTCTGTGACGTTTCAGAAGTCGCAAAAAAAACCATTTGAGAAGAAATCACGCTGAACCTTGGGTCCGAATTTCAGAGCTTTTCGCGGGATATTTTTGGAGATATGATCTGAGGAAGTTGGTCTTTTTGCAGACTCCTGAATTACATTCAAAACAGGTGACCTGGGGAAAATTGTCATAACTTTCTCTCTGGGAATCAGATTGAAATTTCGTAAGAAGGTACAGAAAGAGGACGGACTGTAGTTTCTTGTATATCTTTTTCAGAACCAAATATCGAAAATTATACACGTGGCACTTCATACAAGTTCGCTCTTCTGGAAAGGTCTATAATCAAGTCATCTTGGGAGATTGTGCATAACTCTTTCTTGGAGAATCCAATTTGGATCAGACTGGTGGCATTGGAAAGAGGACACAGAGGGCTACTACAGGTCACAAATTCAGAACTAGATGATTGGAAAGTACAGAGATACATCAGAGGCAATATCGAGCTCCTACAAAGTGAAAAAAGGTGTGTTGATTAAGCTTGGTTTGAAAATTTATTTTGAAGGAATTCAAAGGGCATATTAGAGCATTATTATCGGTAACTGATGCCCCGAGGAAAGAAAATGCAAACACCTAGTAAGGAACCTGAAAGCTCTAGCATGACTCATGAAGAAGAGGAAGAAATGCTACATGATATATCAAAATTACAAGAACAAGTGCAACAAATGTCACGCTCACAAAAGTTAACAGATGCTAAGATAAATGGCGTGGAAGCTAAGATAAATGGCATGGAAGCTAAGATGAATGGCATGGAAGCTAAGATGGACAATTTGAAGATAGATTTGAACACAAATTTGAAGACAGGCATGGCAGATTTGAAGACAGATTTGACAAATTTTCTACAAGAAATACTTACTAATGGTGAAAAGGTAGTAAAGGAAACTCATGATGAGAACAAAAGAAATGTTAATCATGATTCCATAGACGCTAATGTTGGATCGAAGAATCACCATATTCCAAAAATCGATATGAGGAAGTTTGATGGCAAGGATCCCGCCACATGGATATTACAGATGGAGCAATTCTTCGATCTCAATAATGTGCAAAACACACAAAAGGTACGTATGGCAACTTTATATTTGGAACCAAATCAGTTTGTATGGTATCAATGGCTTTGTTCTCGTAAACAATTTATCACTTGGGCAATTTTTACGGAAGAATTGATAGCACATTATGAGGATACAAAAAGCAACACTTTTTTTAGCCAATTGATAAGTCTCAAACAAAAGGGTTCAATAATGGAGCACATTGAGGAGTTCCAAAAATTGAACATAAGGGTAAAAGATATTCCAGAGGAGCATAGGATTGATGTGTTCATAGGGTCTTTAAAGGATAATATCCAACATGATGTTCGCCTTTGGGAACCTGATTCATTAGAGAAGGCATTCAGGTTAGCAAGAAAAATGGAAAGCAAAATTATGGCAACAAGGAAGCATACCACTCACAACTATAAAGACGGAAGTGTTGTTGCCCCTAGTCTTCCACAACCTACAAGGTTGACACCACAACAATTGGAAGAAAAAAGAGCAAAAGGGCTTTGTTACAATTGTGATAGCAAATACACAAAAGGTCATAAGTGTGCTGAGAAGAAATTATTCTACATAGATTGTGAAGAGGAAGAAGAAAAGGAGCAAGAAAGGTCAAAAGAAGAGGATATATTCCAGGAACAAAGCCTAGATGAAGAACAAATAAATCCGACCATATCTTGTAATGCATTGGCGGGAATTACCACTCCTCAAACCATCAAGATAGAAGGACAAATCAAGAAGAAAAAGGTAATAGTGTTGATTGATTCAGGAAGCACCCACAATTTTATTCATTGTAGGGTAGCAAAAGAATTGAATTGCTTCCTATATCCAGCACCAGAGTGTCAAGTGATGATTGCAAATGGAGGAACAATAAATTGCTCTGGAAAGTGCCATAATATCAAGCTATCCATGGGAGAATATGTATTGACTAGCCCAATGCTTTCCATTCCAATGGGAGGTGCGATGTTGTACTAGGAGTCCAATGGCTACAATCCTTGGGTACAATAGCTTTTAATTTTCAAGAACTTTTCATCAAATTTTCTACGGAAGGAAAGGAAGTTGAATTAAGGGGTATTGCAGGGAAACCAGGAAAGATAATCAGCTCTAATGGCATGACAAAGCTTCTAAAAAAGGAGCAAAGAGGTGTAATTGCACAATTATGTTCGCTAGATGTTTCCACATTGGAATCATCTATTTCTCCAGATCTCCAAAAAGTCTTGGACAATCATTCCAAGGTATTTGAGACTCCCAAAGGTCTCCCACCTATGCGTGATCATGATCATGCTATTCATCTGATTCCAGGAAGTGTTCCTCCAAACATCAGGCCGTACAGATATCCCTATGTCCAAAAAAGTGAAATTGAACGTATGGTTGCAGAAATGCTAGAGGCTGGTATAATTCAACCGAGTCAAAGTTCTTTCTCAGCTCCAGTAGTATTGGTGCACAAGAAGGATGGATCATGGCGCATGTGTCCGGATTATAGGGAGCTCAACAAGCTCACTATTAAAGATAAGTTCCCCATTCCTGTCATTGATGAATTACTGGATGAATTGCATGGATCAATTTACTTCACCAAGTTGGATCTTCGTTCGGGATATCATCAAATCAGAATGAAGATTGAAGACATTCCGAAAACGGCATTTAGAACTCATGAGGGTCATTATGAATTTTTGGTCATGCCTTTTGGCCTTACCAATGCACCTTCAACATTTCAAGGTTTGATGAATTCAATTTTCAAACCATTCCTTAGAAAATTTGTGTTAGTATTTTTTGATGATATACTAATCTACAGCAAGTCTTGGAAGGATCATGTTGAACATGTTGACAGGGTGCTACAACTATTGGAGGAGAAACAATTATATGCAAAAAGATCCAAATGTTTCTTTGGAGTCCAGGAGGTGGAATATTTGGGTCATATTGTATCTCATGAAGGAGTTAAGGTAGACCCTAGCAAAATTAAAGCCATTAAGGAATGGAAAATCCCCACATCCATAAAGCATCTGCGAGGATTTCTTGGGTTGACAGGGTATTATCGCAAGTTTGTTAAGAATTATGGGAGAATAGCAGCACCTCTAACAACATTATTGAAGAAAGATTCATTTTCATGGACTCCGGAAGCAACAAAGGCCTTTGAACATCTTAAAGAGGCAATGTGCCAAGCACCGGTCTTAGCTACACCGGACTTCACAAAAACCTTTATTGTGGAATGTGATGCTTCAGGAAATGGAATTGGTGCTGTTCTAATGCAAGATGAAAGACCCATTGCTTTTGAAAGTCGTCCAATCAAGGGAAAGTTTTTAAGCAAAGCTATTTATGAGAAGGAAATGTTGGCAATACTCCATGCACTTAAGAAATGGCGACCCTACCTAATGGGAAGACACTTCAAGGTAAAAACGGATCATGATAGCCTTAAATACTTTTTAGAACAAAGATTATCCTCTGAAGAGCAACAAAAGTGGGTCACAAAGATGTTGGGTTATGACTTTGAAATCATCTACAAAAAAGGGAAGCAAAATGTGGTGGCAGATGCACTCTCAAGAAAGGATGAGGATGTGGAAGCATTGTTGTGTGCCATTTCTATTATCCAACCAGATTGGATAAACGAAGCAAGGGAGGAATGGAAGAATGACGAAGAAGTGTGGGCACTTATTCGAAAGCTACAACAAGATTCCAGTACTTCTGATACATTTAGCTGGCAAAATGATTCGTTATGGTACAAAGATCGCTTATACCTCTGTAAGAATTCCCAGCTAAAACAAAAGATTCTTATGGAATTGCACACTTCTCCCTTAGGAGGGCACTCAGGATTTTTAAAAACTTACCACAGGGTTAAGAAGGAATTTTTTTGGGATGGCCTTAAATCAGATATTCAAAAGTTTGTGGCGGAATGTTTGGTTTGCCAACAAAATAAAGTTGAAACAATTAAGACACCGGGTCTATTACAACCTTTATCCATTCCAAGCCAACGTTGGGAGGAGGTTTCAATGGATTTTATCACAGGTTTACCCAAGTCTGAGGGAAAGAGTGTCATCATGGTGGTAGTTGACAGACTTACCAAGTATGCACACTTTTGTGCATTATCACATCCATTTAAAGCCAGTACAGTTTCTACTGCATTTATGGAAACAGTTCAAAAGCTACATGGAAACCCAAAGATTATTGTAAGTGACAGAGATCCCATTTTCACTGGAAATTTTTGGACAAAATTATTTTCTTGTCTTGGTACTCAGTTAGCTCATAGCTCATCTTATCATCCTCAATCTGATGGGCAAACTGAGATAGTAAACAAATGTTTGGAAGGATATCTTCGTTGCTTTGTATCTGATAAACAGACACAATGGGTCAAATGGTTGCCTCTGGCTGAATGGTGGTATAACACTTCCTTCCATACAGCAACAAAAATGACCCCATTTATGGCACTTTATGGGTATCAACCACCATCCATCACATCATATTTAAGAGAAAATTCTAAGGTTCAGGCAGTGGAACATCACATCGAACATCAACAACAAGTCCTCCAACTCTTAAAGGATAACCTCGTGTTGGCACAAAATAGAATGAAACAACAGGCAGATCAACATCGCAGTGAAAGAAGTTTTGATGTAGGTGATTGGGTATTCCTACGGCTACAACCATATAAGCAAATGTCCCTAAAGCAAGCTAAGAAGGATAATAAATTATCACCAAAGTATTATGGTCCGTACAAGGTGTTGCAAAAGATTGGTACTATGGCATACAAATTGGAGCTTCCTGCAGCTTCTCGATTGCACCCAGTTTTCCATGTTTCATGTTTAAAGAAGGTTATAGGCGACAAGCTCCCAATTCAAACAATATTGCCAGAACTTGACGAGGAAGGAAAAATTATATTGGAACCGGAAGCAGTCACAGAAACAAGAACTCGACAGCTACGAAATCGATCAATTTCAGAGTATCTTATCAAGTGGAAGAACTTATCCGCTGAAGATTCCACATGGGAGGATGAGAATTTTATGCAGAAGTATCCAGAATTACTCAAGCGTTGAGGACAACACTTTTTTGAAGGAGAGGGGCATGTTGGGTCCCTATAATACTAGTGATTACCCCATTACTATTATAGTTATACCCCTTATTTATATTGTTGTGCCCCTATTACCCCCATATTGTTATTTCTGTGCCCCATAGAATCCCTCTATTGTTATTTTTGTGGCTTTATATTATTATTGTTAGGTCGGCTGGATTATATTGTGACTCCTTAGACTCCTATATATAGAAAGGAGGTTTTGTCATTTGAATCATCCAAGAATTGTTCATTTATGTAATGTAAAGGAGGTTGCCCCCTTGAAGAGGCTGAATTCTAAGGTGTTGATCTATCTTTTCTATCTTTTCTTGAGCTAGTTTCATAACAATGCCCTTGGCCTTTGCATTTTGTGCACCATACCTCCCCGTGTGCCTCTCGCCGAGATGTCCTATCCTATTTCAAACTTTGCATCTCTAGACACAAATTTTTCAATTGTGCATGTATTTGTTGGAAGCCTAGACTAGGGTCTTCTATAGGGGTCTCATGCAATCTCATTGCCATCTCCAAAGCTTCGGACTAGGTGGAAAGTTTTTATTGTGACAGTGCCATCCTTAGATGCAGTGTTAGGGACACTATAATCCATGTGTGGTGTTTTCAATCCACCAAATTCATATTGGCTTTGCGAATCATCCCCTTCAGTCTTTGGTCCAAATCCTAGGGGGTCTCGCCTGGGAGCATTGCAATCTCCTTAAACCCGATAATTGATTGTGTCTCTGACTTCGGCCCGCTAAATTCCCTGTTCAGCGCGATCTAGATTTCTGTGATTCCTCCATTTTGATGATCATTAGAATGCTTGATGTAGCATGTTAATGTGTAGTCTTGCAGCATGCTAACCAGTGTGGCCTCTTTGATATTGTAATCCATGACTCCTTGCACTTCCCATATCGCCCTTACTACGAACCAGAATTGGTCCAGATCTTCATTCCCTACTCCTCTCAATACCGATAGTTTAATCGCACTCGCCATATTGAACTGTGGTGGTGGCAAAGGTGGGGTGGTTAGAAATGGAGGTGAGGGGGGTGAGATGGGTGGTGGTGTAGGTGGAGGTGGCAAGCGTGGAATTTTCTACCTTATCAAACTGACCGCACATCTGGGAGAAACTTTCACGAGCTCTTCCTCATTTTCCTATGAGGGTGAAATTAAGGGACTGGTTTCTAATTCTTCACTACCTCTGCTTCTGTAGATATTACCACTTCACGTAGCCCAAAACATTAATTTATTCACATAACCTACTTTTCAAAGAATAGCATCTTAATCCAAGTGTCCAAATACTTAATCTACTTACCTCGCGATCCTTTGAGGAAGCGTCCCTCCACCTCACTGTAGCTAACAGTCGTATCTACTGTGAACTCAGTGATACATCCTCCTATAATTTGATCGAGCCAATGGTCCACATCTTGCACGATATTATCTCATTATGATTCTAATATGCACACTAATTCCAGATTCCACATGATTGGTTTGTCGAGCCTACACCTTCTTTGATTATCTGCTAGCTGCACGAACCACTCATACAGCTCAGAAGGAAAGGATATAAAGAAAAATTTGTGTATTTCCGTATATAAGTAGCACTCCAACGACTGTTCCTTCAATACTCGTGGATTCCTATTTTCTTGCATTGTGAACTCTAGAATCTTATTGTCCAACCACTCTTTAATTTCTTTCTTCATTAGATTCTAGTGACACAAAATCAGAAATCTCTTATGTAGATTCCAGTCCTGACAACGGAACCATTTCTTGGCTTGTATGGGCCTAACATAGGTTCAAAGGTGATTTAGCCAAACAAATCCCAGTACTGCTGGCCCTTTTGGAAACAGTCCATCGAGCACAGACTGAGGTCTCACTCGAAGTAGTATGGGAGGGTGCTAGAACTAGGTTTCTGCATCCTCGAGATGTCTGATGAGTTTTGGTGGTCCGCGATTTAACCTTGCAAGCATGTCGCTACGTGCATCTATTAGTTCCATGCAACCTGTGATGTTGCCTTCGCACAGTCCTACTCGGGGTGTGATCCATATTATTTCCCAATTTCCTTACTATTAACCTATTATTATCCTATTACTTTAACTTATCCATGTAAATCTAATGATAATTAATAGTATATCTCGAATTCATATAAGTGCACGTGATAAACAAAACAATATAAATGTATGGAATGCAATATACAAGAAGATGCATATAAATTGGAATCAAATTCTCTTTATTATTCTTCATTCAAGGTTATAGACTGGACACCTCCCTGCAGACTCAGCTGCGGACTCTATTAAGTCTCTGCACAGTCAGATATAGAGCATCTTCCTACTATTACGATCGAATATAATTAAACTCTTACTCTATGCTTAAACCATTTGTATTCATTTATCTCCTTCTTATCTATCTTTACAACTTAGAACCTCATTCTATTTATACAATCCCATGGTCCACGGACCATGGGTAGGCCAACATGACATTACATTACATTACAAAACTTAGGGTGTACAACCTTATGACTCAACCTATACTTAACACTCTGTGCCTATAATTCACGAAGTCTTATAACATATTTGACCAAAACTTGGGCTTTCAGCCCCAAAACATGTTGTGGGGGGATTCCATGCCCAACATTGATACATATAGAGAACATATTTTTTCCTATTTCTATACACACAATGGGCATAATTTTTCCCTGTTCTCATATATATACAGTGGAAAATTTGTTTCATCCATGTTCACAGTGAGAATTTTCGAAATAGAGAAAGGATTTTTGATAAGCTTTGGAAAAAACAAAGATTGAATTATGAGTTAAGGAGCAATAAAAAAATGGTCTAAATGTTTTTATGATCTTTGTACATAGAGAGCAATGTTTTTTTTATGAGTTTTGAAGAACAACAATTTTTTTTTGTAGCAGAACAAAGGTTGAAGAAGATTGATTTCATTTTTTGTGAACAGCATCAGAGAAGAGGTAAGCCTTATCACAATAATGCATGAATAAGTCAACAACTATATGTATGTATGTATAGATTTTTATTTTCAAATGAAAATGTTGACAATGCAAGGTTACATAAATTGGTTTTCAGAGCATATGGCTACTAGGGTAGAACCAAAAGATTTCAAGATTGAGCATTGAGAAAAAGAGACCATAGAAAAAATTTATCAAGCTTGTCTAATAGGCTTCCTCCAAAATTTTAAAGGACACAATGAAAGCATCACGAGGGAGTTCATAAACAATTATGCACAAGAAAAAACCATGGTGGGAAACCTAGTTATCCCATGATGTCCAAAATTCATTTCTCAAGCCTTAGATTTACCACTGTGAGGGAAACAGTTCATAAGTGATTGCACTTTAAATAAAGGGGACGTACTTTCATTTTATAGAAAAATAGAAAGGGATAATTTGATAGCACCAAGGGCATACCTAGCGAATGGTTTAATGAGCCATGGGTAGAATTGGTTTTAATTATTTTGATTTTTTTTACATGTGACAATAGGTAGAGTGTGGTGCATATTTTTCATATCATATTTCTCCAACATATCAAAGGAGACGTGAAAGTCAATTTTCCATATTTATTTTCTAGGAATCTAATTAAAATGATAGAGAATGTGAGGAATGAAACTAAACCCAAGGAAGCACAAATCTACCACCAGGGACTCATAAAAATTCTTGTATAGTATCAAGTGAAAGCCAAGGGTGTATTGTGGAAAGATTTTTTAGTTCAACATAATTTTGAAGAACATGTCATAGAAGAGAAGTTTAAACGAGTTCGTGAAACAAGGAGCATAATGAACTCACCTCTTTATCCAAGGACAAGGTCCAAAAGGAAAAAAAATACTATCATGGTTGAGAGAGAAGCATATTTCCTATCCACTCTTGGAAGCGTAGGAGAAAAAGTCTAGTAGAAACAAATAGTAAAGAGAAAGACCGTGAGGTACAAAATGTTGAAACACCTTCCACAAAAAAAAAATAACAAAACAAGTTGATGGAATCATTGAGAGATTGGAAAACGAAGCCTATGAAAAGATATTGGAGAAAGATTCATACTTTGATAATGTTGAAGCCACTTCATTTGCCAAAGACACAAAAGAATTGGAGAAATAGCTACATCTTAGAAAAATAAAAGAGCTAACATATCAATTGGAGATAAGTGGAATTCTAATGAGGCATTTGAAAATAAAATAAGACATACAAGAAAAACAATGCAAAATTGAGCAAGGAAAATGAAAAGCTGAATGAAGAAGTTGGAAAACTAAAAACAAAGAATAATCTTATTTGCAGGCAAGCTTTTGGGTGGCTCAAAGACAAAAACTTATGGAAGAACAAGTATGAAAAGCAAAAATGCATGGCTACAGTCTACAAGGAAGTGCAATATAAGGCAATTGATTATCTACTACAAGCAGCATAGTATGAGGCATCTCGATCAGGCACAAGGTTTATATCAGTGCTCATAACGTCTAAGAGAAAGAAACAAGCATGAGGACATGCTTGTATATCAGCAAGGGGAGATGTTGGCCCTCGTTTTTATCCAATTTTGCATAGTTAAATACACTTAATTTCCATATTATCCATCCATTTCCCATCCGTATACACCCTATTTTGACAAAGTTATGCATATTTACGTATATAAATTATTTTTGCGAATTTTAGATGTTTTTAAAAAGAATGGATTTTAAGTGCATTTTTGGACAAGAATAGAAATTCTTGTAATGGCTTCATTGATGTCATACTTGCACGAAATATTGACACGAGCTGAGCACATTTCTAGAAATATTGGGAACTAAGAATGGACGTGTTCCTATTGGTTTGGTTAAATAGAACTTAAACATGCCCTGTCAAAGATGGTTAAATATGATCAGTCAATCAGGAAATCCCTAGGAGATAAGCCAAATTTAGGATTTTATGGGATCTTCCAGATTTTGAGTGATTTGATGTATCAGCTCAACCTGGATAGATAATATAAGGATATACATAGCTATTAGAAACATTTTAGTTCAGTTTGTTTCATATTTCTCTATTTGAACCAAAGCATTGAAGGCATCAGTATGTAGAATTTCTATAATTTCATATTGAGACTTCTAAATATTTTGAGTTAATTTGAGGAATGAGTTCTATATTCTTTTTTTTGTTCAATGTTGTGGATGACTAAACGAGTTTGCAGTAGCTGATAATATCTTCAATTGTGCAAGGCAAGGGTGGAGGGCCACCACACAAAGCTAAGTAAACTTCATGGTTAATTTAGCTTAATTTTCATAAAGTAGTTTTGCTTCAGATTTGTTTAGTTAATTAGATGAATGAGGATTTATTATGTTTGCTGATAAATCTTGGTTTACTTATAATTTAAATTATAAGGGACAAATGAGTGTTTAATTTAAAATCTCCTTCTATTTGATCAAAGATTAAAGACTAGAATTCATGTTTCTTGCTTTTAAGTGATTTTCTGAATTTTCAGTTTTCTAACAATGGCATTAATGATGAAATATTTTATAACGAAGAAAAGCAAGGACCTCATTAGTTAGGAGCCTCTTCTATTATTCTTTTATGCATCTTGAGCTATTGTTCATTAGTGGTTTTGATTTATGTTCATAAATTAGTATTGTAGAAGAAGGTCAACCTTGTTCTCCTAAGTTAGGAGCCACTTCTTATGCTTATTACATATTGAATTAGAAATTACTTAGTTAAATTTTTTATTTGTAATATGCACTTCTAATTAAGTTATAATTGCATTTCCTTCAATTTCCATAACTTATCTTCTAAAGCTGATTATATTTGATATCCATATATTTTGGACATGCTTCTAAGTTCTACAAACTTGGATTGATATTCAAAATACTTGTGTTAATTCACTCAATAAATTGACCCAACATAAACCCATTGTGATTGGGTGATTGATGTAAGTTTGAGTCTTTTGTAATAGGAAAAATCATATTTAGCTTAGTCATAGAGTCATATATTTTATTGTACATCCTTCAGAAATTTTAGCATGTACTAAGGGGGAGCATGGTCAATATTCAATGTTCACACTCATTCATATCATATTTACAACACTCATATCCATAAAGGAAGAAAATTCTTCATTCAAGCATTTTTCAACCCTTTTCCCTTGATGTAAAAGGAGGGGAGTAACTTAGTGTTTGAAAAACTTGGTGGTTGGCTTGATGTCTTTCATATGTATCTAGAGGTTGTAGTGATTAGTTTGATGTGTCCTACAAGTATCTATAGGTTGTGGTGTCCAAATGCCAATGTGGTTTCCATCAAGTCCAAAGGCGGACATTTTTGGAATTATGACTTATGTGTTGTCCTTGATGCAAACCTATTTGATGAGTTTTATTTTTATGGAAACCTACTTGATGAAGATGTCAAAAGGATGTGAAAGAGAACTTGGCAAAAGGCATAGTAGTTCAAAGATAGAGGATTGATAAATTTGAAATTTCAAGAAGTATAAGCGGGTTCTGTAAAGCAAAGCCACATACACATGTGAGTATGAAGAGGGAAATGTGTGTACAGTATGTATGCCATGGCTTTTAAAGTACCAAGAGACTTTACCATGGTATTTCCATGAGGTATTGAGCCTAAAAAATGGATATTTGATCATGTCTAAGAATACCATCGACAATAATATGGTTTTCAACTATGGTATTGGATAAGTTCTAATCTATATAAGGAGATGAAGGTCAAAGTGGTAAAGGTGTGAAAGTGATGAATACTTCATGAATAGTTAGATCTAAAGCAATTGTGCATTGATTTGTTTGATCTAAAAATAAGTATGCACCCAAGAATTTGATGATGGAATTGATCCAATGGATCTCAAATGACAATGTCGATTATGGGTTTATTTGATCACTGATGATAGTGCCTTAACGCGTGATTTTTTCTATGTATGTCAATATCTGGGTATGTCTAAAGTTATGTGATCCAATGAAGGTTTGTGCAAGTAATTGCAGATATCTATGTGTGTTTGATAAGTTGAAAGGCACGTAGACATGCATGTTTAATACTAGTAAGTCACATATATATTCATATCTACATGTGGGTTTCATTCTGAAGAAGCGCGTATACCCACAAAATGTTTTGAGTAAAGAACATATATAAGCTAGCGTTTTGATAAAGAAATATGTCTGATGATCTTAATGAGTCTTGTTGTGATTTTGATGTGTGTCAATGAAGTCTTACTTGATGATCTATGCTTAAGAGTGATGTTAGTATTAAGGATTGATTGATTGAAGCATGATGATACTCATAGTTGTTTGTGATTGAAGATCCATGACAATTCTGTGATTATTTCATAATGATGTAGTGGTTGTGTGTATGACTCATTATTTAGCTCAGAATGACAGTGATTCAGTTTCACGATTCAATGGTTTGAGATCTATATGCGGGTATGCTTTATGGAAAGTGCGTACACACCTGAGTATGATAATGTAAAGTAGCGTATATATTTTGATATATTGTTGGTCACAATTTGCAGTAACATAATCTAGTTTCTGTAATGAGCACTATATTGGTTGGTATTCTCATTAGAGTGCCCTAATTGTTTTAGTTGTGTAAGTTAATTAATTTGATTTTTCGTTGATTCAATGATTTGTTGGTTTAATTGCTTCAGTAATTGGTTGGTTCAATGGTCACAATGATTAGTTTTAGTTTTGATATTTAGTTTTTGGCTTAAGTGATGGTAGTAGGTCTAGTATGGAAATTTGATGAAATGTGGCCAACAAGTTGTGATGTGTTGTATCACGTGGATCTAATATGAAAATTTATGAAACGTGGACCACGAATATGTTGAGGGTTGGATCCTTCAGTGAGGAAGTTGAATCTTCCTTTGAGTAGTAGCTGGTAAATCAGACAAGAGGGTTGAACGTCCCTTCTAGTGAGTGCCAGTAAATGATATGAGGGGGTCGGAGCTCCCTTCTAGTGGGTGTTGGAGAATGAGAGAAGGTTGTAGCCTTCTGCACATGGGTGCTTGCATTCTAGTATGAGTTTGCACAAGTAAAATATTGTAGGAATGCTTTCATTATAATAAATATGAAGAAAGAGACGAAAACAATGGTGGTTTCTTACCACATTGGGTTTCCACCTAAAAATGATGGTGTTCATGTGTGTTGATGTCTTTCTTATGTGTGATAGTTTATTTTGTTGTTACTACACATTATTATTGTCTACTTAATTTTTAATGAAGTAATGATGGACTCGCTCAAGATAAACATATGATGAATTAACTCAAAAGGAAGTTGACTCGACATATGTGAGTTGTCTGAATAACATTCACGTACATATGCGAGTTCCCTTCAATAAATTCACATAAAAAAGTCTAGATATGAAATTAAAAAGTTTAATGAGTTTTAAATACTAATTCACTGCCCCCTCTAAATAATTTTAACAACAATATTTTTCCACCCTTCTCCATCTTGATCTTGTCATTAATATTTTCCTTCAGTGCTATCTTTCTCTAGTCATTGCTATTATGAAACAAGTCAGTCAATGTTTTCAACATTGCATATGGTGTATCCTTTCCTGTGGAGGTTTGAGACAATATGATCTCGAACTCCTTCTAGTATGATCCTTCTCGCCTTTGCAACACATTTCTTCCACTCTTCTAAATCTTGAGCATCTCTTGTTGGAGGCTTAGGAATATAATTTTTTATACATTCATTCACCCCATTGTCTTCTAACACTGCTTCCATCCTGTCCTTTCGACAAATATAGTTCAAACTACCCTCAAGGGCATATTTGATTCTCAATCTATAGAATTACATCATGCTCCCTCTGAAGAATAACACTGCAAATTTGATTTCACGTGCAAAAGACAAACTCATATTCTCTTCTTCTAGAGTGATTTCTTCTTTCATACCATGTATAAATTCCTTGTATATTCAAACTTCATATGTAATTTCCTAAAAGAAAAGACAAGAATCTACTCTACTCGTGAGCGAAAACAATTAAGCAATCGAGAAATCACGAAGCATATAAGAGAAAGAATTCAATCAACACATTACAAAATGATTTCCTAGGGAAAACAAAAACTAAAAACCTTTGCTATTTGTATATTTCTTTCGTAAAAATATGAGAGTCTTAGAATGCTTTTCTCAAGATCGAGCAACCCATACACTGTCCCTATCTATCTCACTACTTCCTAGAAAAACCTATGCTAATACTTAACCAATTTTCGGCTTTCCCAAGTCCCTATTTCCTTGTATTTTTTCCTTGGGAATTAGTCCCCTTTTAATTTGGGAAATTCTTCAATATGAACTATGTAATCCTCATGAGCCTTCCTCTCACTGCATGCACCACCTATATAATTTACATGATTATACAATTGATAGTATAGTTATGTTCAAATCCAATCTCAACTAGGTATGAGTGTATGATGAGTTTACTTCTTGAACAAAAGAAGAAACACCCCACTATGTGAAATCCTACTAGTTCATCGCTTAGTTGGAACTAGTTTTATTGAATTTAACTCAGTTCAGCTAAATTAATTAATTGCAACTCAAAATAAACTCAAGGGATCCTATAAATTAGGAGACACTCTACATGACTCAAGTTAGACCCTCAACTCCAATTAACTGATTGAACTAATTGGAATTAACTTAGTTAACTCCTACAAGCTGTCTTGCCATGTGGAATTACAATTTTATTCCTAATTTAATTTAATGAGAAAACTATATTAGTATTTTCTTGTTGCATTTTCAACACCTTGACCTAGTCCTTTGAATATTTTTCACATCATTCGTTGCCTTCTTCCTTATTAATTATATTTTCTATGTTCACTATAAGCCTACAAAATTCCTTCCTTCCCTTCTCACCCTTTTACTTGGTAAAAATACATAGTACACTCCAATGCATGCCACTTTTGAATATCATTCTCTACTTAGTAACAAAAATTACAGGAAAATGTCCTCAAAAAGTTTCATATTTCTACATCATGGGGAAGTTTAGCTGTGAATGTCCTCAAACTTTTCATATCTCACACCAAAACCCCCTTCCCTATGCGAGTTTCCATATAATATTTCAACATAGAGAACTCATTCCTATGGTGTCCCTCCTTCATAGATATGACGAACAATACTTCATGGCACTTTTCCTTATGTTTGGTCAAGTCGTGCAACTAGATTGTCAATGCAACTAGTTCTAACTGAAAAAAATTCATGCAACTACCATGTCCACTTATTGTTGGAGATGCCTCCAATTTTTGCACAAACTCCAAGGCTCCTAATTGTGATGTAATTTTCTACTAGGTCAAAATTACTTGAATATGGAGGGGTTTTTTATAAATGAGCCACTCCTTGTGCTATGCATATGCAATCTCAAATGTAACCTATCCATCAGTACCTTAATGCTTTCATTAACGTCCATGGTAGACTCATTTTGACCATGTTTAATTTCCTTCATTTCTTTAATACATTCTGACTTATATTTAGGTTTATGAAACTCTTTAGAAATACCTACTTTATATCTATCAAAGTTATCTAATGTCCAAGTTGGTTAGTATTCTTTTACATCATGCACCACATCAATGTGCACTCTTTAAAGGTAGTTTATAGCTACGTAATTGTAATAGGCTCATCTTGGACATGCTTCACAATCCACACCACCTCACATAAAAACAAGTTTTATCAAGATCCTCAGTATCAATCCCATGAGAAATAGGCTTCCTCGAAGTGGATTTTTCCATTATATTCAACGAACTAGTCCCTAATAGAGGATTAATAGTTATAAACATATTTTTTCATATCATACTCTACATAATATTCTTTAATGGAGAACCCTTGGGAACAATTCACTTCAACTTATTAGTTTCACTACTACTATTACTATTAGTAGGACTACTCCCAGATTCTTTATTGAACAAAGCATAAAAAGCACTACGAGGTGAACTTACCTCCTAATAAAGTAATGTGAATGGGATAATAAGTTTGACATGTGGCATGATATAATAAGCGTGACTAGGATTAAAATTCTAATATTCTGAGGCTATGTTTTGGGGATCCTTCATCCTCTTCTAATATTCTAAGGCTATGTTTTGAGGGTCCTTCATCCTCTCTTCTGTTCAGTATGCAAAGTTGCACGCTTTCGAGACTTCTTAGATCTCCACTTCTTTTTATTCTCTTATGATCTCTTTTCGCCTACTTCATTGGACTTCTCTTAGCTACAAATTTTGATTCAAATCTTTCTCATACCTCATCCTCTTGTCAAAAAATTCTTGTGCTACACAATACTCCACACTCAAAACCTGTCATCCTTCCTTTTCTACCACACACTTTTTTTCGTGATTTCCTCCTTTGACACTAGTAATTTTCTTCTAATACCTTCTAATAATTAATTTGGAGTTCTCAGCATTTCATCCACTCTACAGCTCCTTCTTTATCTGTATCGCAGACCTTGTCCCCTCAAGCCATTCTGTGGTCATTCTTGAACTCACCCTTAGTGCACAATTGGTTTAGCTTCTCATACTATCTGATTCTATCCTTACGACTCCCTTGTCACACTATAACATTAAAATTTTAATGGAGGTTGGCAGTGATCTAATACACCTTATACGTAATGCTTTTAAGGACTTCCTCTCTACGGCATTGTATGATACTATAGACTCAACAAAAAAATCTGTAGTGAACCCTTCTAATATACATTTGAACCAATAGTGTATTTCCTAAGAGATCCTATTACTTATAGACTTAAATTTCCGAACCAATTAAGGGGTCCATCACCTCAAGAAATGATCTCAGCCAAGGCAATAGAATTAAATTTCTAAACCAATTAAGGGGTCCATCACCTCAAGAAATGATCTCACCCAAGGCACTTAGGCACTTATGGGGATTCCAGGAACAAAAATTCTGCAAAGCTGAAGAAAATTAGATTTTTCATGCAAACAATCCTCTTCTACAATGTACAGTAGTCAATTCACAAACATAGAATAGATCTAGTTTCAAACATACATAATATTAGTGACCTATGTCCAAACATTAGAAAATTTGAAAGGGGTGATTCATTTTCAAACATGACACAATAAAGAAGATTTAAACTTTTAATATGATACAACCTTATTAGAACATTACTAGAGTATTTTGATAATAAACATGACCTAATGTATATTGCACATATATCCTTTAACTCAACTACCTTCCACATATATCCCTTCTACCATATCTTTCTTTATGTGAGAATTTTGGAGATTTGCTCCTTCTATGGCAAATTCTACAAGATATTTAGTGTTTTTCAATTTCACCCATAATTTAAACGAAACTGTCAAAATTCCATCAAAATTACTCGAATTCTTTTACAGAAAAATCACACTAACAAGTAGTATAAATATATGAGTACAATGAAAAAAATACAATTAAAACATAGAATTTTTGAAGCACCCTTCAATTGTCAGTGTATGTATACTTCCCTTAGCTCTATGATAATGGTTGGAGATGAATTTCTATGTTACCATTGTTTTTTTACTTTATTCCTATGCAAATTGCAAGAATGGTTCAAAGGGTGAACTTTTTAGTTTCAACTTTTGCTATTTTTTGTAGTTTATGAGAAACATTTAGTTTTTCTTCACAATGCCTAGCTTGAGTATACCTAGAAATCATGGAGTTACATTTCTGATTAACATTCTATTAAGTATTTTCTATACATCTTCCATTCTCCCATTTTGAACATATTGTGGAATAAACATGTTCCAAAATACTATATCTCATTGTTACATTTTGCAATAAATTTGCTATTCACATTTCATACACAATCCTGTATATGATATTTGTCCCTAGAACCTATAAACAATTTCATAGTTGGGCTTCGATGTTTTACATATAAGCCTAATGTTGAAATCATGCTTTGGCACCACTTATAATATTATGAGGTTATCCTATTGGGGAAATGCTACTCATAGATCTATTAATATCATAATAACACAATGCAAAACACCATATACATCACCTAGAAATGTTTAATAGAAAGGGAAATTAATGTGCTCTATTGCTCTAACTTTACCCTTTTATTTATAATTTTGGGTTATAATATTTGTTATTCATAAAATTTATTTTAAGAATATTGTATAATTTCTGTTAGGAACCATGTGTAGGTTCCACCACACCACTTTTTTTTGTGGATTCCTTGCAACATATTCAAAAATATTAAGTCAAACTTAACCACTTTAACTCAACTACCTTGCACATCTGTCATTTCCAGGGTATCTTTCCTTATGTGAGAATTTTGAGCTCTCCTCCTTCTATGGCAATTTTTCATGTTATTTTGGTGCTCTTCATTTTAGCCCATAATGTAAACAAAACTGTCAAAATTCCATCAAAATGCCTCTAAGTCATTTACCTAAAAATGGCCCTAATAAGTAGTATAAATATATGAGTACCATGAAATAAATTACAATTAAAACATAGAACTTTTGAAGCCTCCTTCAATTGTCCCAATGTGTATACTTCCCTTAGCTCTATGATTGCACATGAATTTCTATGTTACCATTGTTTTCTTACTTTATGACTATCCACATTGCAAGAATGGTTCAGAGGGTGAATTTATTAGCTTCAAGTTTTGCAATTAGTTCAATTTTATTACAAATATTTAGTTCTTCTTCACAATGCCCAACTTGAGTATAAGTAGAAATCATGGAGCTACATTTCTCATTAGCATTCTATTAAGTACTTCCCATTCATCTTCCATTACATATTCTGAAATAAACATGTTCCAATAAACTATATCTCATTGTTACATCTGGCCATCAATTTAGTGTGAGCCTTTCATTCACCATCCTCTATATGAGACTTTTCATCAAAACCTATAAACAATTTCAAGGTTATGCTCTTACTTTTTCCATATAAGCTCAATGTCTAAATAATGATTTGAAACCACTTATAATATTAGTAAGTTATCATATTGGGGAAATGCCAGTGAGAGTACCATTAATATGGTAATAGCACAATGCATAGGTCCATATGCGTCACCTATAAATCTCTAATAGAAAGAGAAATTGGATGTGTTCCATTACTCTCATTTTAACCTTTTATTTATAGTTTTTGGTTATAATATTTGGTATTCATAATTTTTTTTTGAGGATATTATACCATTTTTTCTTAGGAACCATATCTAGGTTCCACCACACCACCTCTTTCTTGGATTCCTAACACCCCATACTCTTTTGCTTTCCCTAATGTGTAGTCATAATCACCTATTATTACATGTGTTCCTTACATCTTACATCTCCTATTTTAACACAAACTCTCTAACTTGAATTCACAGTCACCCTAGCATTAGATGACATTGGTACATTAGCCCATTGACCTAACAAATTTATACACACAAAGACATCCAAGCCTCAATAAATTTATGCTTACAAATCTAATTAACATATAGATGTTCACAAGCCTAAATGTCATATGTATATTTACTAGACCATTTAGGGGTTAAGCCAGGTTATTACAACTTTTGGTAACAATTGACACCGTCTCACCCAATGCTTATCTCACAAGGATGAATAGAAGGTTCTCCATAATTTCGATAGTATTCCCTAAGATGGCTAGTATAAAGTTTCTTGCTTATGAAATGTCCTTATTATAGGATATTTGTGGTGCCTTTCCATCACTCTATCCATGAGACAATTATGCATGACAAGAATTGTCAAATATTTTCTCTCAAAACATAAAAGCTACAATGGCAACCCATCCATTCCTTGTGTAAATGGGGGGTTGATTGAACATGGAATGTCACATCCCATCCAACAATTATTATAAATACATTTGTATGATATTACTTAGATAAATGTACATAAGCAATGTATACATTTAATAATACTCCAATGAAAAACCAAATTATTTCTATTTAATATGGATAAATAAATTATAAACATATCTCAAAAATAATTTATATAGCATGTAGTAGAGTGAAGTCATCTTATTGTTTTGATTGTTAAGTTGATTACACATGTTACATAAAACATTTTTTGACATATTAAGTTAAAATAAAAATTATATTAAGTATTTCCTTACATTTATATAGACTTATAATCTAATTTTCTACATTTTCATTTATATATATTTGATTTTATTTATAAAAAAATAATTTAAATAACCAAAAAAATGATATTGTTATGCAAAAATATATTCTTGAAAAGACACCACTCAACAATCAAAACCACTAGAACTAGCAAGGTTTTCAATCTTGATGTAATTGAAGAACAACATCTAGAAGGAACATGTGAATAGCCCTAGTAGCTCTGCAACTATCTGACCTAGGGTTTTGCTTGCAGTCTGCACATTGTTACACACTCTAGTATGGGGCAGTGCCCTATTCATGGATCTAAGACAGTGAGGGCTTTCCCTGGCCCAACGGATGAAGTAAGCGGGGCCAATGGGACCCCTTCTTACAAACAAATAATGATGGAAAAAGGTAAAAGTCCTTTGGAAGGAGTGCAAATCATGTGTTTAAACACCACAGGGAAGAATGAGCTCAGAAAGAAGACAAAAATGGATGGAAATACAAAGGAAACCCAGTTTCTACATCAAACAAAAGGCATAAAAATTCTGGAAGGAAAAGACAAATTAGATCCCACTCAAGGAGTGGGAAAGAACAACAAAGAAGCGGAGGATGCATAAACCTCCCCCTTGAAAGGCCCAGACCCAGAAGAACCGACTGCGGAAAATAGGCAACAAAAAGACCAGGGGAGATGTAAACCAAAAACTACAGAAAGCCTGAGGGTTATCATCACTGGCCATGAAATGCAAGCCTATAGGGATCACATGGCTATCCATGTGGTGATATGCAAGTTAATGGGATTTTTCCCCACAGCAAAAGCCTTATGCCAATGGATCAAGCAAACATGGAAGCCGAAAGGATATGTTACACTCCACCTGGGGGCCAAAGGTTTCTTTACGATGGTCTTTGAAAGCCTTGAAGATAGAGACAACATTTTTCATGGAGACCCTTACTTCTATGCCTTGGCTGGCCTCTACATGAGGCCCTGGAAACCAAATTTCACACCAGAGCAGGAAACTTTCAATCATGTTCCTCTGTTAATCTGCTTGTTTTCCCTCCCTATCGATTACTGGAGACCAGTCACTTTGGAGAAATTTGGCAATAGACTGGGCACCTTCATTCAAGCATCAGAAGTAACCCTCCAAAAAAGGTACACATCTTGCACTAGAATCTATCTTGAAATTGATGTTTCAAGTGCTCTCCATTAGGGTCTATGGTTGGAATACAGAGATAAAGTCTTCTTTCAAGCCATAGACTACGAACAAATACCCTTTAGATGCAGAAGATGCCATGAACATGGCCACCTGATCCAGGAATGTCCCATGTGCAAACATGTAGAGAAGGCCAAGGATACCCCAAGAAAAGATCAGGATGGTTTCGTCCGACCCACAGGCAGACACCGCGATAACGGAAGAAACCAACCAAAGACAGGAAACATCAACAAAAGGTCTATGAACGCCTTTGAGGTTCTTGGAGAGGAAACTAGAGCAGAGGAGGATACCCAAACACTGACAGCGGGGCAGGCCATCCAGGAAAAGAATGATCAGAACAACCAAATTCCAACTCCAATCTCGATTGATGATTTTCTCTGAGAACCAGGATTGAGGAAAGACACAGAAGGGGACGAGGAAATGACACTAATTGAAGTGGGCACAGAGGATTATGACCTAAATGACACTCTATAACAAGAAGGAATGGACCTTAACACCATTGTTGGGCAATGGAAATAGAAAGGGGTGGAGCACATTCTAGAGGAAGAGATTGATAGAGTCAACTTCCTCTTTCTATCAAGGCAGGATGCATCCTTGAGAGGGTAGAAAATGGGTCTAGGCACAACAAAAGGATTGGTCATGAAGCCACAAAACCTACACCAAACTTATTCTAATGCAAAACACAAAAATAAATGAGGCAGCAGAACAAACAATGAGGCACTACATGAGCTTGGCCAAATTCTCATCAACTTGGGCAAGATGAAGGTCCTTGAGGCTTTCCCTCTCTCCTCATAATTGTACTTTAACTATGAAGATACTCTCATGGAATGCAAGAGGGCTCAATAGCCAAACTAAACAATGATTATTGAAAAAGAAAGTCACACAGGAAAATCCGGACATTGTTTTCCTGCAGGAAACCAAATGCTCTAGGCTAAAGCTAGAAGGAATAGGTAGAAGACTAGGAAAGAGAATGGAGCACTTGGATGTAGAGGGTAATGGTCTGGAAGGGGGCTTAGCCATCTTCTGGAACCCACACTCCCTACTCTTCCTTAACGTCGAGGCCTCCAGATCCTACATTTCCATTAAAAAGCTGGACTTACTTATTCACAAATGTCTGAGGATAAACTACAGCTACTGGACAACCTGATGCAACAAAGGCAGTCTCATGCTAAGGCCATCTATGGACATGATTATTAGAAAAGAAGGGAGGACTTCGAACCTTAGATAGATGCAAAGGTCCTCATTTCTTTAATAAGAATGGCTAACCTTGTGGACATCCAACCAAAAAATGGCATTTTCACTTTGAATAATAAGAGAGGAGGAGACAGACTTATCACATCTAGGTTTTATCAGTTTCTAATCTCGGATACCATTCTCCTTGAAGGAATCATAGTGGAATCTGAGATTATTCCATCTCGAGGATCGAATTATTGGCCCATCTCTTTACAGGAAACCATTCTAAGCACCCCAAAAAATAGACCCTTTCGTTTTGAAAATTCTGGTTCAGTCATCCAACTTTCTCCACCAACATCAAACTTTGGTGGAAGGAGCATCTGGACATTAGAGGAACCAAAATGTTTCAACTACAAGCTAGATTGAGGCACATTAGAGCAAAGCTTCGAATTTGGAACCAAGAGGTTTTTGGCAACATCTTTGAGGACAAGCAAGCCTTAGAGGATCAGATGACTCTAATACATAACAACTGGATCAAGGGGGACATATCTCAAAACTCCATTAACACAGAGCATGAACTCCTTCAAAAATGGAATGATAGATGCAATTAGTAAGAGACTTTATGGAGAAAAAAATCTGTATTCAATGGTTAAACGAAGGGGAGAAAAATACCAAATTTTTCTTTCGCTCAGCCATGGATTATAGAGGCACTCATAAAATAACCAAGATTAAGGATGAACAGGGAACCTCCTTTCAATCTCATTAGGAGATTGCCTCTATCCTCAAGAGCCACTTCAATCTTATTGCCACAGAACCAGACATCAACAGACAAGAGGCAATCAATACAATCATTACCTCTGTTCCCAAGCTAATCACAGACGAACAGAACAGATCCTTAGACTGCTTGGTCACCCTCCCGGAGGTTGAAGAGGTAGTCAAATATATGGCTAATGGCAAAGCCCTGGGACCAGATTGATTCACCATTGATTTCTTCAAAGATTGTTGGGAGATAGAAGCAAGACATTTGGGCGGTGGTCGGGGACTCTAGAAGATCCTCCTCCATACTCGAATCCATAAACTCCACCTTTATTTCTCTCATCCCCAAAGAAGAGGTTGCCTACACACCTTCTAAATTTCGACCTATAGCCCTCTGTAATGTGTTGTACAATATCATCTCCAAAGTCATGGCCAACAGGTTAAAGCCTATTCTCCCTTTGATTATCTCAGAAGAGAAGTCGGGATATGTGGAAGGGAGGAAAATCATGGACAATGTTTTATTAGCACAGGAAATGATCCACACCCTTCAGTCTAAGGAAAAGGCTGGAATGATCATTCAACTGGACCTCTCAAAAGCATATGATAAGGTTAGTTGGACTTATCTTGAAGCAATTTTGAAAGCTTTTAGGTTTGCCTAGCATTGGATCAGATGGATTTTAGCCATGGTAAAATCTCCCAGCTTCTCTATTTTAGTCAATGGAGCCCCTTCGGACCCCTTCTTCCCTTCCAGAGGCATTTGTCAAGGAGATCCCATCTCCCCTTTCCTTTTCGTTATCTTAATGGAAGGAATTAGTCTCATCATCAAATCGGCTAAGGATAGGAATATCATCAAATGTCTTCAGCCCGTGATTCACGCTCCTGCAACTACCCATCACCAATTTGTGGATGATACTATGCTGCATGGCACCCCTACTACTAAGGAGGCCCAAGGATTCAAAGCCATTTTGAACCTGTTCAAGCAAGCTTCTAGTATGGATCTTAACTTGGATAAATCTTCTGTTTTTTCTTCCATACGCACTTGGTAGTCCAAAAGCACCTCACTAATATCCTTGATTTCAAGAGGCGCAACCTTCCTTCTAAATATCTTGGCATTCCTCTCACTGGCAAGCCTTGGCAAAAAATCCACTGGGAGCATTTGCTCTCCAAGCTAGAGGACAGGGGGAATTACTGGACCAACAGAGTTTTGAATTTTGCAGGAAGACTTGTAATGATTAAGGTGGTTCTGCAAGCCATTCCTCTCTACATGCTCTCTATCCTCCCAACTCCAAAAATGGTTATACATAAAATTAGGAATATTCAAAGAGCCTTTCTTCGGTCAGGCAAAGCAGATAAGCATAAGTGGGCACTTGTAGCCTGGACTAAATTATGCAAGCCCAAAATCTCGGGGGGTTTAGGGCTGCAAGACCTGGATACTATCAACAAAGCTTATGGAGCCAATCTTTGGTGGTGATGGCTCAAGGAACCCCATACACCTTGGACAAAATTATGGAAGGCCAAATATCTTGAAACGTGGAGATCATAGGACATGGTGAGAATGACAGATGCCGCTGAAGGTTTCCCTATTTGGAATCTAGCCAGAGCTAACAACTACCTCATTCAAAATCACTACTTTTGGGAAATTCGAAATGGCAACAAGGCTTTATTCAGGGAGGATGCATGGCAACAACTACCTAAACCAGAAAACCCCAACTATCTTTCCCTACAGAGATGGTATCAGGAAACGAGCAAGATACAAGTCCATAAATATTGGTATGATATCAACGAGAACCAGCACTGGAGGAAATGGAACCTAGCACCTCTCCCCACCGAGAAAGACATGATAGACCTCCTCAGCAACCTAAACTTTGATATGAATAAGAGAATTATCCATTCCACTCAGGAGGAGGACCAACTCAGGTGGGGAAAACTCAACAGAGGAACTTTCAACCTCAAGGAAGCCAAAATTTATCTCGAGCACCAGAACCTCGAAGTCAAAGTAGCTTGTTACCCAAATGTCTAGAAAAATTCTCTCTAACCAAAGATAAAATCGTTTCTTTGGCTTCTCATGCATCACAAAATCCCTACCTAGGAGAATTTAGAGAAAAGAGGTTTCATTGGGCCTTCCAAATGCCCCCTCTGTGAAAAGGATGAGGAAATGATGAACCATCTCCTTAATGATTGTGACTGGACCAATAATCTGTGGGAATGGATGAAAGGAATTTTCAAACAAACAAACAGACACATAGATTCTATTCAAGACTCCATTGCAAATTGTCACACAAAATATTCAAGTTGAAATGCGGTTAACACCCTTTGGAGGTTCTGCCCTGGTTTTATAGTCTGGAACACTTGGAAAGAGAGGAACAGATGAATCTTTCAAAAAGAAGTCAAGCAGCTTGAAACCATCAAAACAATCATTATGCAGTTTAAAAGAGACTGCCATTACCACCTGCAAAGTGGAACAGGACAAGATGCTCACTCCTAATGACTCTCGCATCCTGCTGTTGTTTAGCATGAGTGGTCTAATAAGTCACAAGGCTCAAGATGACCACCTTTGACCTGCTCCTATTCCTTTGGCCTGGCTGCCCCCCACCTCGTGATTTTGCAAATTAAATTTCGACGGGGCCTCCAAGGGCAACCCTAGCCCTGCAGGGCTTGGAGGCATCATCCGAAATGACAAAGGTGAAATCCTCCACATTTACTGTAGATCACTTGGGGAGGCTACGAATAATGAAGTAGAATTCACAGCCCTGGAACAGGGGCTGCAAATCCTCATCTTGCTAGGTAAAGGCTCTATTATAGTGGAAGGTGATTCCCTCTTGGCCATCACTATGGTGAATAGATTGTAGAATGGAACTCGGCTGGAGAAAGTCACAAAGCACTGGATATTAGCCATGGTTACAATGCTCATCATGAAACATCTCTCCTCCCTTAGCAGCATTGTTCCACAGGCAGTTACGTGGAAAGAAAATGTCTTAGCAAATTGCCTTGTGAACCACGCGGTCCATTGTCCGATGGAGATCACTGACACTTGTTGGCAAGATGTCACAGAAAATGAGCTTTTGGACCAGTGCACTCTCATCTCAAGGCAAGATCTTATTGGAACATCAAGAGTGGAAGAAGGGTTGTAAGTTATGGCTCATTAGTTACCTATGAGAATTAACAACAAACTTAACGCCAAACAAAGGTACAACAGGGGACAGACCCATGGAGCACCTAGGGAAGGCTGGGAAATAATCGACAAGGACAAATTTCATTGGACGGGGAGGACAATCAACAAAAAATATGATCAGTGTCGTCAGCAAGATGCAGGGGAGGACACATGGCTTTTAACCAATAGCCTCAAGCGTGGTAGAGTCAAGGCTCTAGATCGGCATCACAAGCAGGAGATGGGAAATTGTAATGGTAGTTATTATGTCAGGAACAACCTATCTTCGACGGCGAAGTGGGAGATCTTAAGCTAGACCTTCCCACCCTCAACTATATCTAAGGCATCCAACTAGGGGATCAGGACACTGCTTTCTCCTGGTTCGTTTCTTAACAATCATAGTGCTGCTAAGATTTTCATTGCATCCTGGACTTGCAATAACATTATGGCGCATGAGGGTAGTCGGAATGCTTCCACTAACCGAGACTTGTAGAAATCCTGGGAGGCTTATGAGACCCGGACCAGTCAGAAAGAAAAATGAAAAATTGAAGAGCTCGAAGCTGCGGTTATAGAGGAGGAAGAACATTTGAACGCTCAGGCTCTGGAGATGGAAATGGACTGGCTATCTGATCCAGGAACAACAACTACCAGAGCCACACAATTCATTCGAACCTAAGGAGAAATGTGGTGAATGAAGACCATGTTGGCCAAAGCACTCAGCATGCAGACTGAAGATATCAAGATAGCTCACGAGGCCATCTCCCTCATTTCTACAGAGAATTCGGCTAAACTAGATGCCATGGAGTTCAATTTTGGTGCCCTAACTTAGGAAGTCAGAATCCTTTCACAAAAGCTAGGTGCCCTCATCAATCTCCTTAGGCTCTCCATCCGTTAGGGAACCAATGTTACGGTGGAAGTCCCGGCAAAGGTAACTGACACCAGGCAGGTGAAGCACCCCACTCCTTAAATGATTCCGTAGCCCGCGTTCGTGACTACAATGGCCGACCCAAGTGCACCTAGTAAAGACTATGTGATTTTGAAGCTATAATGGCTTCTTAGTTTCTTGTTTCTCTCTTGTTTTGTATCTCTCTGTCGTAGTTCTGGAGGTCCTCCAGGCCCTCTTTCTTTTTGGAACTATTGTCAAGCAACCCAAGGTGGTGGTTTTTTCTAGTTTAGAACCCTCATTAGGCAGCCCTAAGTGGTTAGCCTCGGGTTTAGTAGATGCAGGTTCAATTGCTTATAATCATTTTGAGCATGCGTTGATGATTTTTCTTTGTTTGCATACAGAACTTGTGTATCCTATGTATTTTTATGAATTAATACATAATTGCTGATTTACACAAAAAAAAAAACAATCAAAACCAAAAATAAAAATATTCAAATTTTATCTTTATTATATTTAATATTAATAAAACTATTATTTTAACCAAAATTGTATGGACACCCACTAACAATAACTAGATTTGAAAAAATAAAAATTAGAAAATATTCAAATTTCACCTTGATTATACTAATATATGAATGAAATTAATAGATGCTCATGGTATGAAGAAACAACATTTCATGAGTTCATTCCTCATATCTTTAGTTCTCTCTTCAATATGGGTGGATAGGTTTTGTTCTCTTAGGCACTAATGAAGAACATTTGATAGCTTGAGTTCTCTTATGCAAAGGGTGATGCCCCCATTCTGCTCATACATTTAACTTCACTTTCATGTTTTGAGCATTATCTCTATGTAATAAACTTGAACATGAAATAGGTGTATTTTGTTTAAATTGTTGGGATGGAGTTTATTCCAGATGACCCTTTTAGATGTCTCTTGCTGAGGTGCCTTACTCATCACACCATAAGCTAAAAGCTATGTGTTAAGCTAAGTAATCCTAACTTTTATGCCTACAGAAAGATATGTAGGTCCAGCAAGCATCTCTTTTACTTCATTCAAATTCATAAGAGGGTCTACATTCTAGTGGGAGTAAACCTGTATCACCCTCAGATTGGCAGCTCATGCTACCTCCCATCCACTATCCATCACCTTTCATACACCATCGTCTATATGCAATTTGTATTGGGAACCTATAAACAATTTCATAGTGGTGTTTGTACATTTTCCATATAAGCCTAGTGTTGAAATCATGCTTTGACACCACTTATAATATTCCCAATTTATCCTATTGGGGCAATGCCACTCATAGTACTATTAATATTGTCACATCATAATACATAGTTCCATATCCATCGCCTAGAAATCTCTAATAGAAAGAGAAATAGAAAGAGAAATTGAATGTGTTCCATTCCTCTAATTTTACCCTTTATTTATATTTTTTGGTTGTAATATTTCGTATAAATAACATTTATTTTAATAATATTATATCACTTTTCCTTAGGAACCATGTCTAGGTACCACCACTACGTTTTATTTTTTGTGGATTCTTAGCACCCCATAGTCTTTTTCATTCCCTAATTTTTGGTCACGATAATCTATTTTACATGTGTGCTTTACATGTTACATCTTGGAGACTAGCAGACAAACTCCCTAGATTAACTACACAATCAACCTAGAAGTAAAGCGCATTAGTACACTAGCCCTTGACCTAACAAATTTATACACATAAAGACACCCAAACCCCAATAAAATTGTGCTTATAAATCTAATTAATATATAGATGTTCACTAGCCTAAATATCATATGTATATTTGCTAGACCATTTAGGGGTTGAGCTAGAGGTATTACATCTTTTGATAACAATTCACACCATCTCACCCAATCCTTACCTTCCAAGAATGAATACAAGGTTCAGTATAATTTCCATAGTGTTGGCTAAGATGACTAGTATAAAGTTTCTCACTTATGAAATATCTTTCTTATAAGATATTTGTGGTGTTTTTCCATCACTCTATCCATGATACAATTATGCATTGCATGAATTGTCAAATATTTTCTCTAAAAACCAAAAAGATTCAATGATCCATGCATTTTGTGATCCCATCCATTCCTTTTGTAAATGGGGGGTTGATTGAACATGGGATGCCACATCCCACCAAATAATTATTATAAATATACTTGTGTCAAATTATTTAGTTAATTGGGCATAAGAAATGTCTACATTTAATATACTCCAAAGAAAAACAATTCATTTCACTAATTATTCATATTTAATATAGATAAACAAATTATAAATATATTTTAAAAGTAATTTAAATAATTTATGTAGCATGAAGCCCCAAGGGTTACCTCAACTGGTCAAATTAGTGCCTCCCCATACAGGAGGTCACAGGTCGATTCCCGAAAGCCCTTAGGGTGAGGTTAGTACATAGGCCGAGGGGATGTGATCCCCAGCTACCCAATGACCAAGGGTACCTGTGAACCACTTGGATAAAAATAAATAAAATAAAATAAAATGAAATAAAAATTTATGTAGCATGTAGAACTGTGGAGACATGTAATTGTTTGAGATTGTTAAAGTGATTACACATCTTGCATAAAACATTTGTCCACATATTAACTAATATATATATATATATATATATATATATATAAGTATTTCTTTACATTTATATAGATTCAAAATCTAACTTTTTACATTTTCATATATAGTTTTTTAATTTTATTTATAAAAAATTATTTAAATAACAAAAAAATGATAAGGTTATCCAAAAATGTATTCTTAAAAAAACACCACTCAACAATAAAAAAATAAAAACCACCCTATTTAACTAGATTTGAAAAAATTAAAAATAAAAAATATATAAATTTCACCTGGATTATATTAATATATGAATGAAATTAATAGATGCTCATGGTATGAATAAAGAATATTTGATTACTTTAGTTCTCTTGGGAAAGGCTCGATAACTTCATTTCTCTTGGACTAGCTTAGCTTCATTTCTTTTCGGTAGGAAAGAAGAACATTTTATAGCTTTAGTTCTCTTCAGCATGGGTGGTGCTCCCATTTTCTCATATATTTAACTTCACTTTCAAGTTTGGAGCATTATGTGTTTGTAATAAACTTGAACACTAAATAGGTGTCTTTTGTTTAAAGTGTTACCATGGAGGTTGTTCCATATGACCTCCTTGGATATTGCTTGCTAGAGTGCCTTACTCATCACACCATAAGCTAAAAGTTGTGTGCACAAGTTGGCAAGCTACAATAAGTAACACTAACTTTTATATGTGGGGCAAGCTATCATCTTGTTTGCTTCATTCAAATGCATAAGAGGGTCGACATTATGGTGGCATTAAAGGTGTACAACCCTAAGAATGGCACCTCTAAGATGCTACCTCCCATCCAAGATCCACCACCTTCCATACACCATCATCTATATGATATTTGTCATGCTTTGACACCACTTATAATATTCCCAATTGTTGTTGGAAAAAGTATCCAATTCGGAATGCCCCTATCCCACTCTAAGAGGTGATAGTGCCTTAGCAACAAACAAGGAAAACTATCTGAGTATTCTTCTTTATGAGATGCAAATAGAGAAAGAAGGATGTAACTAACCGGTGTCTTCTGCTAGTTTGTCGATCCAATCTCTCTCTCTTTCGTTCGCTTCCTGCTGCCTGCTCTTTCACTGGTCCAGCTTCACCCAGTTCCTGCAAGATCACAAGAGAGGAAAACTACACAAAAGATATAGATTCACATTCATAACTAGTTTAGGATCAGATATAAACTAAATATGCAAATATAACAAAACATCATTGAAATACAAGCATATAGAAGAAACTCAAGTAGCTTTATTGATATGATAACAAGGTTCAAGAGGAGATACAACCAAGTGAGTCCCGATCCAGCATCTACCTCCCAGCAAAAGAATCCCTTCCTATCCTCCAACAAAGCATAAACCACCCAATGTACTAATCTCAATCTCAAACCAACAGCAATTCTCTGCAAAGTACCAAATTCCAGCCTCCTGAACCTCTGGGTGAGAGATCCATATATAGATGTAAGCAGAGAGGATGAGTCAGCTTATGTTTTCACTTGTGGCTTCTCTCTGTCAGTTCTTGCTTCCACTTGGAGGTTGAGAACCTCTTACTCATCACTTGGTCGAATTCATTGGGGCAAGTGTCATTGAGGAAGATTCTGGAAGCTTCCAGGGTCTTTCCACCTCGTTGAATGAACTTTCCATTTGTCATTTCCCACTCAGCGCACCCTGGTAGTGCTTCTACCTGCGTTGCAGTGCAACTAGCCAGTGTAACCTCTGCATTTCAACGCAGGCAGCTAGTGGAGCCATTGAATTGATCCTGATTTGACCATTTCTGAGTGGTTTTTGGTGGAGAACTTCTGGGAGAAGCTGTCTTTGGTTGACCTTGTTCCTTTAGGGGTAGGAACAAATCTTTTAGGGACTTTGGATCCCTTGGATTATGGACATTTCATGCTCAATGCTGTGAGGCACAAAAATGTCTATAACAGTTGCCCCCTAAAGTATGAGGCCGTTTATCGGGTGAAATGCTTTATTAGGAGGATCTGAAGTTCTTCCAATGCTGGGAGGAGACCTGTAATAAGATACAATACAATACATTATTTTTCATACTGCTTTCATGATCTAGCTGAGGCGGGCATTCCCATGCTCAGCTTTATAAATTCATTTTTCTGTACATAGAACAGACAATCGTCTGACGGTAGACTGATGATTTTGATGAAATCATCATCCTTTTGGTAGGATGATTATCTGCTGCAATGCTGTACATGTCAATTTCTTTATTTTTCCTGAATATATATCGCAGCCCGGATGGATGAAACTAGATCCGGGGTCTTCAATCTCGTTCGATCTTCACTCTAAGTACAAGTCGATCCATGTGAGAAATGTTCTGAAGTCGAACATGGAAAGACATCGCTTGATTACCAGTCAATGATGTAAACTGTTAACAAGCGCGAGAGGAATCACCGATAATGATGATGACCCTCAAGGTACTGCAGTACAATTCACGTGGTGTGAATAAAGGATTTGGCGTCGAACACCACGCAAAATCTTTCGGTCGAAGGTCATTGATGTATACCTGTCGCCGGAAGTGAGAAACTTGCCATTGAGGCATGCAAGCTTCAAAGTACTGAAGGGGGTGTTCCTAGATCAACTTCTTGGATAATGAGCTGATGTCGACAAGAAGCGATCCGTCAAAGGAGGGCCTTAATGTATCCCACATCAGTGACACGGAACGGAGCAAATGATTTTGATGGAGGTGAAAACAATCTGATGATATATGGTTCAGGGTGGCGGTCATGAAAGGATGAAGGATAATGCATGGTAGTGGATGGGACACGGTTGACTTCTCTGGATGACTTCTCTTGAACATATCGGCGACACTTGTGTGATGGATTGGTAGCATTTACCCCAAAGATGGATGGTATTGGCGAGACCATGGTGATGTGACCGGTGAATGAAACAACCCAACCCGACTTAGGCACGGAGTGGAAGTGTCATGTTCAAGAGCGACTTGCTACCAATAAAAGTTCTTTGAGTTTCTTCCAAATTTTTCCCCAGTCATTTCTGACCAGTACCTCTTTATTTTTGTCAAGCTTGAGGAGGATAACATATGCTTGTTCTATAATTTGCCCTTCGGGCAAACCCATCGCTATGTTTTAACGAGCCTAGCGATAGTGAAACTCGTTCTCGTCTAAAGACAAGTTTGTCGCTATTAATGTTTTTTAACGAGTTTAACGACAAAGATAACTCGGTCCCTTTTCATTTTTAGAGAGTCTAAAAAGGTACGTAAAGATGACTCCAAAGTTCCTTTTTCGTCATCTAATCCCTTAAGTCCGAAAAAGTATAAAACAATACAGAAGGGATGGATTTTCGATAGTTTTAACGAGCCGAACAAAACAAGCGCTCGATCTTTTTGTGCAATAATCCCTTAGGTCCAAAAAGATTAAAATCTAGAAGAGGGATAGCACTTCCGGTCGCTTTAACGAGCTGGAAGGCCAAAACTCGGCAATCTTTTCATATTTTACGAGTCAGATGAAAAGAGCTTAAAGAAGACTCGTCTTTTGAGGAATGAGTGTTAAATGGGTTAGCAGCTGATTCCAGGTAAGGTTTGGAATTTTCCAATCACGGCAGTGTTACAAGGATGGCTAGTGAAATCACTCTTCGCAGCTGTTCCTCAAAATGGGTAAACAATCAAATGGAGGTGAATGATCGGCCAATGGAAAAGTGGAGGTGACGGTGCAAACACGACCAAGGCTTTAATGGCTGATAATTTACATTCACAGTGGTTATTTATCGAGTAGTTCATTTTTTAACGAGCTTAAACGCGGATTGAAACACTTGCTCGATCTTATGTTTATTTTTTAACGAGCATGAACTATGTGCTAAAACTGCTCGATCTTATGTTTATTTTTTAACGAGCATGAACTATGTGCTAAAACTGCTCGATTTTATGTTTATTTTTTAACGAGCATGAACTATACGCTAAAACTGCTCGATTCCAGTCATATGATAAGAATGTCTCATTTAAGATGCCATTTTTTATGGGGCTTGCACCTCATAAAGCATTGCCCGGAATCCTTTCGTTATGCAAGTTCGGAAACGACTAATCCTACGAGTTTAAAGGGTTAGACCTACAGGTTTAAAGGGAGGACCTAAAAATTTAAAAAATAAATAGTCGCTCCTTTCTTGCACTCCGAAAGGTTTGCATGCCCCCAGGTATAAAGTACGATTTCAAAGTTACCCCTCAATTTGCAGATAAAACATTTGTTTCACCAGGAAAGGCCTACCTCTTTCAGGTTACCCAAAGATTGTTTCATCAATGCAGCGAAAAAAACACTTCTTCGGCGATGTCTACCGAGATAGACAAAGGTGAGTGACAACGAGCGCCAAACACATAACTTTGACAAAAGAATCTTATTCTAGAACAACCCCTCTTCCATGACGGACGGGGTACGGACTAGTCATATTCTCCTGTGGAAACCTACCCTATACCCAAAGTTTTCCTACCGAAGCAGACCAGGACGCATGCCCCCTGGGTTCCAGTCATATCCTTTCGAATCACTCGCGCTCATCGGGAGGACGGACCGTGGGTTGAGACATTTCTTGCGTGAAGAGACCATTTAGGGATGGTATGTGACTATTTGCGATGCGTGATCCGGGAAATGAAAGTTGGTCCACGAGCTTGACCACTCTTCCTTCGTGCGGAAAACACATTACTCTAAAGAGTGAGGAGACGATGGCTCCCATGCAATATATATAGTCTCGTCCAAGGAGTAGGTTATAATCCAAGGGTCCTTGAACAACCATCACGTTCATTTGAATGGTCTTCCCTTTCAATGTGATAGGCACATTGGGGAGGATCCCTAAAGGTCGACTGGTTCCTTTATCGAAGCCTGTCAGATTTCTCATTTCAGGCAAAAGCACTGGCGAACCAAGCGCTTTCCAAGCAATAGAGGAAAGGATACTCACAGATGCCCCCTCATCAATGATGGTGCCAGCCATTACCATTCTGTATATTTGAACGATAATTCTGAATGGTATGCTGGCTGGCAACCGGGGTCTGCCTAGTTGGTTCCAGTCGAAGGACACAACTAGGTTGCTTGGTGGTGGGACCGAGTAGACAGCTGGATATCGCTCTCACGAACTTCCTTCCTGCGATAAAGGAATGGGTGCATTGCCCCCGTGTTCGTCGGAGTCTGTGTTGATGAAAAGAATCTGGATGGTGTCATCCTTATCCTCTTCAGTGACTGTATCATTCAAAGATAAATCCTCTGAAGGCAAGACCGGGTCAACTACCGCCTCGACCTTTTGACTTTCGTCTGGTATGGATTCAGTCGGTTTATCCTCAATGATAGATGCTTCAGCTGACCACTTGAGCGGGCCAGCTGGATTCTCAAATAACGAAGGACTTGGCAAGAGTTTTTGATATCCAGGAGGAAGTCGTAACGGTGAGACCGAGCGATCTTCCAAGACTCTTTTAGCCTCGTCTAAGAAGGGACAACGGTGGAGGGCATGGTTGCCTTCGCACAGTCTACAGGGAGGTCTAGCCCTCCCTTTCTGTCGTGGAACTTCACTTTCGCTAGTTGACGGTGTACTTTCAACATGGCTATCAGAGGTTGATGACACCGGATTGTGCAAACGGGGGGACCAGTCCCTTAGTATCCGAGGGATGCAGGGACAATCTCTATGAAAGTGGTCTCCCTTGCAGATGACACATGGCAATTTAGGCTGGGTCAGTGCTGTGTGTGGATTTTCATCAGACGACACTTGTTTTCCCTTATTTGCCTTTGGCTCCTTCTTCTTTTTCTATTTCTTCTTCTTGTCCTTCTTCTCCTTAGGAACTTGGTTTTTAACTTTACCAGTCCTGTCATGCGAAGAGGAAGGAAGAGAGGAAGAATTATAAGAAGTAGAAGGTTGGTGGGAAATTCTGGACTCGTCTAGTTGTTGATTCGACTGTTCAGGAATAGTGGTGTTCTGAACGACATTGGTCGAGAAGAGCCAGACCGGCAGGCCAATCGTCAGTCCTGGAAGCGACAATGTGGCCATATGGGGCGCACCAACATCTCCCCAAGAGGAGAAGGGACTAGGATTTCCACCAAGGGGAATTCCTTGGTTAGTGGGCTCCATTTTCTCAACCTAAAGATCAACGCAGGAAAAAGGGGTGATTGTTCCGTTTAAAATAAATTTTAACGACGCTTAGACACAACTTGCTTTTTCAATTTTAAAGAGTCGAGAAAAAGCTAAAGATGACTCTAGTCTCCTTCGATGTTTTAACGAGCCCGAAGTGACAAATGCTCGGATGGAATTTTTTTGTTATAGAGTCTGAAAAAGGCCAAAAGGAACTGCTCTGGAGTTCTAGGTAGAGGGTGTGCCAAACATTTCGCAAAACCGTAGAATACTTTTTAGGGTACGGGCGGTCAATCTTCCTGAATGCTGTGTTCAGTGCATTGCGATCAGTAGGGCGGCCGACACGGCTTCCTATGGATAAAGGTTATATTCCTATAGGGGTCTCTCGATATATACGCGACGGTACGTGGGAGCACAATCCGTACTGGCACTTATCGTCTCTCAGGAGGAATCACCCAACCATCAGTGAGGCGACCAGTGACCAGGTTTTACGACGCCGGAACACGTCTCTAGCCTAGACCTCTATGTTGTGCGTTATGTTACAAAGCGTTGTTAAGTTCATTCAATTTATTTTAGGTTGATCTTTCTTAAAAGTTTGTCTTTTTGGATCACCACGAGATGTATGATACAATTCCTAAATGCAGTCTAAAGATGATAAGCAAGCTTTTATATCTTTTCAACAATGAAAATCCTAGCTACAAGGGGAAAAGAAAGACACCATCTTTTCTCAAAGAGCATAGAGCACACAGTAATGCACTTTTCCCTAAATCAACATACAAACTGTCAAAATGCAAATGCACATATGCATGTATTTGTTTTCACTTTCTTAATATTGATGCCTAAAAAGAAAGTTGTTATATAAATTTGAATTCGATTTCAAATGAAAACACAAACAAGTTCCTTTTTCAAAATAAAAAAGACGATTACGACACTTTATGATTTACTTGTTTCGACACTTTGAAATGCATAAATTCAAACCAAAAGACAAAATTAAAAGCTAAATCAACTGTGAACAGCAAACAAACTCACTCCTAAGATCAAAACGACACTTACGACAGGTCTAGATCTAAGAGTGAAAGTATGACTAGTTTACTTTTGTAATGGGAAACTGCAAATGATGTAACAAATACACAAAGAAAAAATACAGTTTCTTTATACAACTGAGGCGGAATTGAGGCAAAGAAAAGGGATTTCAGATAGGTACACCGATTGATAACAGGCTGCAAAAAACAGAGATGAAACTGAGCAAAAGGAAGTAGGGAACCACAGCTGCACAAGGCAAAGACTGATCAGCGCACTCCCAACACAGAGGATTTGACATTCAGCACAGGTAGCCTTCACGGGACCTGCGTTGAAATGCAGAACCTCTTCACAGAGTCTGCGCTGAAGCAGAAACGAGAGTTGTTTCTGGGTTCTGGGTTACGGTTTAAAGTTTAATCTACAGTTTTTGGCCAGATAAAAGCTATCAATTAGGTACAATTAAGAGGATGATTTATAGGAGGACTAAGATCCATCACAAAGGGCTGTTAGAGCACTTGTGGATCAGCTGTTCAGATCATAAACAGGCCCAGTGAGTGGACTAGAGTAGCTGATCTCTACTTTGCATTTGTAAATAGCAAATGCAGTTCGATTCGACACTCTTGAGTTTATGAAATGAATATCAATAGAAACACAAATAAACTAACAAGATACATCCCCAGCGGAGTCACCAATTTGTTGTTGGGAAAAGTATCCAATTCGGAATGCCCCTATCCCACTCTAAGAGGTGATAGTTCCTTAGCAACAAACAAGGAAAACTATCTGAGTATTCTTCTTTATGAGATGCAAATAGAGAAAGAAGGATGTAACTAACCGGTGTCTTCCGCTAGTTTGTCGATCCAATCTCTCTCTCTTTCGTTCACTTCCCGCTGCCTGCTCTTTCACTGGTCCAGCTTCACCTAGTTCCTGCAAGATCACAAGAGAGGAAAACTACACAAAAGATATAGATTCACATTCATAACTAGTTTAGCATCAGATATAAACTAAATATACAAATATAACAAAACATCATTGAAATACAAGCATGTAGAAGAAACTCAAGTAGCTTTCTTGATATGATAACAAGGTTCAAGAGGAGATACAACCAAGTGAGTCCCGATCCAGCATCTACCTCCCAGCAAAAGAATCCCTTCCTCTCCTCCAACAAAGCATAAACCACCCAATGTACTAATCTCAATCTCAAACCACCAACAATTCTCTGCAAAGTACCAAATTTCAGCCTCTTGAACATCTGGGTGAGAGATCCATATATAGATGTAAGCAGAGAGGATGAGTCAGCTTATGTTTTGACTTGTGGCTTCTCTCTGTCAGTTCTTGCTTCACTTGGAGGTTGAGAACCTCTTACTCATCACTTGGTCGAATTCATTGAGGCAAGTGTCATTGAGGAAGTTTCTGGAAGCTTCCAGGGTCTTTCCACCTCGTTGAATGAACTTGCCATTTGTCATTTCCCACTCAGCGCACCCTGGTAGTGCTTCTACCTACGTTGCAGTGCAACTAGCCAGTGTAACCTCTGCATTTCAACGCAGGCAGCTAGTGGAGCCATTGAATTGATCCTGATTTGACCATTTCTGAGTGGTTTTTGGTGGAGAACTTCTGGGAGAAGCTGTCTTTGGTTGACCTTGTTCCTTTAGGCGTAGGAACAACTCTTTTAGGGACTTTAGATCCCTTGGATTATGGACATTTCATGCTCAATGCTGTGAGGCACAAAAATGTCTATAACACCAATTTATTCTATTGGGGAAATGCCCCTCGTAGTACTATTAGTATCCTAACAACATAATGCATAGTTTCATACCCATCACCTAGAAATCTCTAATAGAAAGAGAAATTGAATGTGTTCCATTCCTCTCATTTTACCCTTTATTTATAGTTTTCGGTTATACTATTTGTTATCCATAAAATTTATTTTAACAATATTATATCCTTTTTTAGTAGGAACCAGGTCTAAGTTCCCCCACAACATTTTATTTTTGTGGATTAGTAGTACTTCATAGTCATTTTCATTCCCTAATTTGTAGTCATGATAATCTATTATTACATGTGTGCCTTACATGTTACATCTTGGAGACTAACTCTTGTCTTAAGACATAAACTCCCTACCTTGACTTCACAATCACCCTAGTATTAAAGCACATTAATACAATAGCCCATTGACCTAACAAATTTATACACATAAAGAAACCCAAGTGTCATTGAAATTGTGCTTACCAATATAATTAACATATAGATGTTAACTAGCCTAAATATCATATATATATTTACTAGACCATTTAGGGTTTAAGCTAGGGGTACTGCATATTTTGATAACAATTCACACCATCTCACCCAATGCTTACCTCACAAGGATGAATAGAAGGTTCTCAATAATTTCCATAGTGTTGCCTAAAATGACTAGTCTAAAGTTTCTCGCTTATGAAATGTCTTTCTTATAGGATACTTGTGGTCTTAAAGTGATTACACATGTTACATAAAACATTTGTCCACATAATAACTAAAGATATATATATATAATATTTCTTTACATTTATATAGATTCAAAATCTATTTTTCTACATTTTCATATATAATTTTTTATTTTATTTTATTTATAAAAAAATAATTTAAATATAAAAAAAATGATAATGTTTTCAAAAATGTAATCTAAAAAACACCAAACATATATATATATAATATTTCTTTACATTTATATAGATTCAAAATCTATTTTTCTACATTTTCATATATAGTTTTTTATTTTATTTTATTTATAAAAAAATAATTTAAATATAAAAAAAATGATAATGTTTTCAAAAATGTAATCTAAAAAACACCAGTGAGCAATAAAAAATAAAAACCACTGGATTTAAAAATAAAAATAAAGTATTTAGATTTAAATTTTATTATATTAATATTAATAATAATAAAACTAACCGACCAACACTAGAAATAAAAATTAAGAAATATATAAATTTCAAAGTTATTATATTAATATATGAATGAAATTAATACATGTTCATAGTATGAATAAAGAACATTTGATCACTTCAGTTCTCTTCTTCAAGAGTGAACAGCTTCAGTCGACACGGGCGGATAACTTGGGTGGATAACTGGCGATGCCCCATTCTGCTCATATATTTAACTTCATTTTCACCTTTTCACCTTCACTTTCGGAGCATTATCAGTCAGTAATAAACTTGATCACCAAATAGGTGTCTGTCTTTTGTTTGAAGTGTTGCGATGGACGTTATTCCAGACGACGTCATTCGATGTTGTTTGTTGAGAGTGCCTTACTCATCACACAATAATCTGAAAGCTGCGTGCACAAGTTGGAAGGTTATGCTGAGTAGCCCTAGTTTCTATGTTGACAGACAGATATGTGGGGCGAGCGAGCATCTCCTTTGCTTCATTCAAATGCATAAGAGGGTCGACATTCTCTGTGCAGTAAAGGTGTACAACCCTGTGACGGGGACTTCTGAGATGCTACCTCCCATCCACGATCCAGACTTTGTTAGAATAACACCACTGTGTCGCTGCGCTGCTGTGAATGGGAAACTGCTTCTCATTGGCGGATTCTACCACTATAGGAAGAGGGTATACGTTTATGACTTTGTATCTACCACATGGACCCGGGGAGCTGACATGCCTACAGGTAGATATTCCTTTGGGTGTTCTGTCTCTTCTGCCAATGGACTTGTCTACGTGGCCGGCGGTATCGATGAACATGGCACTCCCCTCGCGTCTGCAGAAGTTTATAACGTGGCCGAAGACAAGTGGGATATTCTGCCTCCTATGAACCAACAGCATCGCCAGGGATGCCATGGTGTTTTCATGCAAGGTAAATTCATGGTGTTAGGCGGAGGCCAGTTCAACAGAGATGCCGAGGTTTTTGATCCGACTACGCGAAGGTGGAGAAGGTGTGAAGATAGTGAGAGATTGAGTACAGATGTCGCGAGAAGTTGTGGTGTTGTTTCTTTTAGTGGAGAGTTATATAGATTCACGAAAGAGGAAGTAATAAAGTATGATGCTGCGAAAAGTGTTTGGACACCTGTAGCTTTTCTTCCGCAACATTTTGTCGATTTTCCATGTGCTACACAATGGCGCCACTATATTTTTGTAAGCGGAACCGCCACTCGCACACGGGTCTCGTATTTGTTCGACCCGTCAGTGACGCAGTGGACTGAAGTGAACGGTGTTTATGAGGAAGGTTCTACCTTGATCAAACATGCAACAGTCGTAGAGATTTGAATGGAGTGAGTTATGCCACCTGACTTATATCGGTTGAAGTGTTTGTCTGTTCAATCAAAAGTTATTATAAAAATATTTTAATTTTATATATTTGTGGGAGTTTGACTTCTCTTAAATTATTTAAATTTTATATATTTATGGTATTCTAACTTTTAATGCCGATAATTAGTCAGAAATTTTCATTTTCAGTTGAGTAAAATAGGTAAGGTTTTAAAATTATTTTTTTTATTATTAAAAGATAATATAAAATGATTTAAAAATATTTATTGTTTATTGAATTTTCTATATGGTTTATAATATTTATTGTTTTAATTTCTTTATTTTTTTTCTAAAGATAGCCAAGTTTTATTCAGCATTTTAAGACTTTCTAAAAAGTGTTGTTTTTTTAATGAATTTTTCAAGTCATTCTATTAAAGGTTGATGATTTTCCAAATACTTTCATAGATATTTAGAAAACTAATTGATTGTTTGATATAATTTTTTCAAGTATAGAAAAATTTCTCAAAATTTTGTAATCTCAATGGCTTGTAATTTCTAGTGTGAGCTGTGTTATTGTTACTTCAAGTTCTTGAATAGACGGAGTCATGAATAAGAGTATTGGATTAAGAGCTTTTCAAACTCATATATCTTCTTTTCCACTCTTAAATTTTTATATTCTAGTTCTAATATAAAATTAGCAAGAACATCCCTTATAATATGTAGTTTTTCTTTTCATTTGACACAGTATTTTTTTATCATTATTACTTTAATATTTAGCAAAACTTGAAATAATCAAAGTAGTTGGCAATTGAATAGAGTAATTGAATTAATATATCAATCTCTAAGTTTATAGAGAGATAAAATTTAATTTTCTTACTTAATAAATTTGTAATGAAAACAGATTTAAACCCATAAAAAAATATAAATATAATTTTAAATTATTAATCATATGCTTATCAAACTAATAATATTAAATTTTAATGATAGAATATAAATACATTAAATACTACTAATATTTATCAAACATTTTTACATGTTTATATTTTAAACAATTCTAATCCTATAATATTTATGAAACATTTTTACACGTTTATATTTTAACATTAATGAATCTTTACCTGGAAAGAGCTAAACAGCCATCCCCAGGGTATTTAATGTCCGGGGATATGCATGCAGTTTAACCTTATAACACGCGAAAGTCAAAATTTTAGTTAATGCTGAAGTTTAACCTTATAACACGCGAAAGTCAAAATATTAGTTAATGCTGAAACTTGGCTTTCACGTATTATCGCGTTAACCTTGGTGCGTGCATATCTCCGAGCATTAAATACCCTGAAGATGACTGGTTAGCTCTTTCCTCTTTACCTCACCTAAAAAAATTATTGTACATTGTTATTTCTGAAACATTAAAAAGCCTAACTCCACATGCAAGTACGTTAGAATTAATACCAATAAAACCGAGATCATGAAAACTAGTGCGTCTACAACGTAATATTATTGGTGCGTTACAGCATTAAAAAAATTGAAACTAATAAAACACTAATATCAAACGCAAATGCGATTATAGCCCAAATGACAAATGCAGAGATTAGCTGGTTTCTCAGAAGGGTTGTACTGCAGAGTCAGGTTCAGCTTGGATGGGAATTGATTTCAACATTGATCTGTGTTTCTACAGGTTCTACAAGTGCAGGGATTGGCTGTTCTTTTGGAGAGATATTTTGACCCAGAGTAGAGAAGGAGATTGTTTATTGTGGGAGAGAATCTGGTGCAGGGGGATGGGATTCTCTGGCTGGTGAAAGAAAATCCCATAGCATAGCACACCAGCCAAATGGAGATGGTTTAAGGTGAGTTAGAATTGAGTTTATCGGGTAGAAATTGGATTTTTGGTAATGGTTTTTTAAATAAATTTAAGTTGTATTTTACAAATTAATTAATACAATACAGTAAATATCATAAATCAGTATCAAAGTTTTTATTTTTTATAACATTATTCTTATTTTTATTCTATTTTGTAAAAGTTAAAATTTCTAAATACATTGAATTATCATTCCATATATTAAGTTTAATTAAATTTTATTTATATTTTATTTTTGCAAAATTAAAATGTTTATATTATATTATACTAAGTACCACATCTCGACTCTATAGAGTTGGGGAGTCCGACCACAATACACACAATTATAGATATTTAATTCTAAATACAAAGTTATGAAAAAAAAATTATAATATAGGTGTATTTTAGAATAGAATTCAAAATTTTTAATTTTGTTTTAAAAAAATTATTAGGTGGATGTTAGAATACTTTTAGTGATAATTATGTATTAAAAATTGAGTCAAAATTAGTTATCTCATTTTTTGTTTTTTAATTAAATTGATTAATTAAAAAAATGTATAGCAACAATTGCCATTGAAATGAATTATTATTTTATGTGAAAATGTTTTTCATAACCCATGGTATTGCAACAAAACACTATTGATAGATTAAGAACCTCAACAAAATACAAGTGAACATGAACACAAACTTCACAAGCTTGAGGTAATGAACATGTAATGAAAGTCCTTCTTGGAACACCTTCATGTGCCTCCTTGGCTTTCTAGCATTCTCCATCACGTTTTCCATCACCAATACCAAAATACCTAGACCTTTCGTCAATAAAAATTGGCTCAACTATGCCTTGTTCATGTTTTCCTAACCCTTTACCTTCATAGCCCATATTCATCAATAATTTGGACCCTATTCCTTTATTGTGTCTTTCAAATGCACCAAAACATTCATTTTGAGAGGAAATTAAAGATAAACTTGAATTTCATAACTCATTTTCATGGGCATACTTGGCTACGGTTTCCTTGGCATCATGGAGTTGAATCTCCATCTTGTGCATCTTTTCAAGAAGCTCTTGCTTCTCCTCCTTCATGGCCACCAAATTCTTTTGAAGTATAGTGTTCTCCTTCCCATATTCATACATATCTTGAACCATATCTCTCATGATGATAAGCTATTGCAACATCTCTTCTTCAAATAATCTTGTTAAGGAAGATGGATTAGAAGCATCACTTGTTGAGGCTGCCATCACACTTGTAATGCATCAAAAAACTTCACAAATCTACAACCATTAAAACCCTACTTGCACAAAACTAAAGAAATCAAAAAAAGAATCTTCGCTCTGATACCTACCTGATGTGTTGTTGAATGTTATTTTTCATGTGCTAATTTCAACTTCATATTAAATAAATTCTTGTCAATTGCTTCATGTGCATAGGTTCCCTTTTAGTGTTTGTGATTGAAAACAAGTAAATTGATCAAGTTTTATGTTAAAATTCATGATCAAAATAGCATGAAAGTAAAATGATGAAAAACTACAAGTAAATATATAGAAAATCATCAAATTTAACACTTAACATAGGGTTTTGATGAAGGATTTCATCCCTCCTTGGCTACATCTCCTTGGTCTACTTTCCATGGCTTGGGCACATGTATTAGCTCAATAATAGAAAACGTGTTGTTTACAAAGATATACTACTCCTAAATCCTACTTCAATGTGCTCAGAATGTCCAAATCAGTTAGGAACACCTTTTTCTGATCTCAATTTGGTCGAATTTTTCTGCAATTATGGTCAAAACTATTTTCCCTAGTAAACCTTTGATAAAGCTAGACGAACTCCAGTTAACTCCACTAAAACTGGAGTTCCCGCCGAAAAAGGAGAGATTGCCAAAATCTCCAATGAATTAAACTGGAGGTTAATTAACATTAATTGTGGATTAATTAACCACTAATTGTGCTTAGTGCTAATTCGTGCAGTTATGTAAAAATTTTAGTGTTACACATCATTTTGTCACTGCCCCTGTACTCCTCATTCCACTATCATGGAGGGCCTCTATATTGAACTTGACATGCTTTCCCATCATGACGAAACTCCCAATATGTCCCTCTTCATGAGTAGAATGATTCTCCTTTGCATCATTTCCCAAGAATATTCATTTTATCTCAGTTTACATGACCAACACTACTGATGAGTTTCATCCTCATGCTAATTTGTACAGATTGAAAGTAGCCCTCACACCATACAGAGTGACTGATCCCTTTTTTAGTCGCCCTGATACTCTTTTGGAAGGTTTTTTAAATATGGAGCTGAAGCTTCCATGTCTAGAAGCTTCGTAAAAGAAGTTTGGTAGATGGTCGGCCGGATGGATCCAAGGAAGTTAGTTTAGGCTCCTTTCCCCTATTAGGATGGAACAAAATCAAGAGATAAGACCTCCTCCCATGATGGGAAGTACCATCTCCCATCCATCCAAGCTATATAAACCTCTCTTCCTCCCAAGAGAAAACTAGTTGGAGTTTTGGAGGAAGTTTGAATAACCATCAAATCATCTATAACTTGTAGCTTTCTAGTGTATGTTTGAGCGATAATAGTGTGATTTTGGTTTGGTTTGAGACTAGAGGGGAAGAGGCCTTAAAACTTCCATTGTTGGAGATATCCATGTAGTGCTAGCAGAAGTGTGGGAACTTGGATATGTCGAAGGAGACTAGAAACGTGAAGGCACTAGTTGTAATCTCTTTCTGATTTATATAGATGCAACTATGGATTGATTTCCTACATGAAGTGCCATTTTACATCTTTATGGCTTAATGTTCCTTGACCTATTGAGTAGGCTAAATACAATATTGTATTCTATCATGTTTGTTGTTGTTGTTGTTGTTTTCCTGTTTCAGGTATTCGAAGGAAGGAAACATAAGATAGCTGGAGTGAGGAAACAAGATCATCACCAAGTGCAATAACATTCTTAGAGGTAGGTCCTCTTAATTGAGTCTAGCTTAAGGATATTTTCCATAGATTGCTTGTTCGTGGCTAGACCCGCTCTCTCTAGCTAGAGGAATTGCTTGTGTCCACACTGAGAATTTACCTGCACCACAGTTAGCTAGTGGATTAAGTGGAAGAGCTCACATGTGGAATTGAATATCATGGTTAGGCGCATTAACCCACGCAGTTTCACTAAACTTTAACATTAATTACAATGGTAATCAAATATGGTGGCAGTAATATGGTTGCTGTTACAGTTTAGTTGGCGCAGGTTTTTCTGACTATTAACCATAACCATTATGTTATGTGTGTTCACATGGGAGGGGGCTAGCTCGTGGGTTGGTTCCCTCGTAACCCATAAACTCCAAACCATTATGAATTCAAATATACGCAGTGACCATAGTTGGTTAAGTCTTATGGCGGTGGTATAGTGGTAAACCTTGGAGTTTGTTGGGGCGAGGTCACGGGTTCAACTCCTTTGACCTGCCCAATAATTTTATCACACTATACGCTCATTGACGAACACGGCCTTTGGGGAGGGAAATGTGGCATCCTCTCAGCTTGCCACTTGTCCCCTCCTCATTGGTCCACCATTAACCAATGAAAACATGCCAATCCACCAATCTATAAACCAACAACACGATGCCATTTGTCAAAATAATAAATATAATAGGTCATTGGCCTCTCTTGACTCTGCCCAGTCACATGCCACATCAACAGTACAGACTACTCACTGTGCGGTGACAGTACATTGTTTTTTTAAAAACATATTCTATTTGGTAAAGTGGTCAGCGAGCTCTATCTTCCCCATATGAACTCTGTTTTGAACCAAATGCACTGCATTGGGATCATTTTGCTAAGACAGATGTGGTAATTTAGGTTTCGAATGATTCCACGCACTTTGATTTTTGAGCAACTAATAGCCCTCAATCTAGATTCTGATCTATTAGCCTGATTTATCCGTCGAGCAGAGGAGTTAATGGGCCAACCATGGGGGCCAGCCCTAGGACACGTGGTAGTAATGTCGAAATGAATTTTAGAAATAAGGCATTAATGGGCATTTAAACGCTGTGACAATTTCGCCCAGGAGTTTGGTAGAATGAGCACTTTGTTAGCAAATTTTGTGGCGAAATGTAGGATTAGTGCCAGATTCTCGGGAAATTATAGAGTGACTAGCACAAAGGCTAGGTAAGCTCATAAATTAGTTTTTTACTTTTGAGGAGCAAGAAGAGGCTAGACAATAATTTTTGTGTCTTCTGAAGAAAATGGAACATGTTTAAGAGCCACTGGGGCACTTTTGAAGATACTTTTTTTTTTCTTTCAGGTTTGAGTCAATGGGTGCCAGGATTAACGAGTAGGTTGAATTATATTTTGAAGGCATTTGAGAATGGATAGGTCCTTGTAGGGGCTTTCTAGCCTTCATATGTTTTCTCCAGGAAATGGGACATCTATGGTGTAGCTCATGTTTCTCTTTTCTCATTATGTCTTTGAGGAAAGTTCTCTTTTAGTACTTAAAGTGAATTGTTGTACTTGTTATGCTCATTGTCACATGGAGTACGGGGTCTTGATTTGAGAACCCTTTTCTTATTGATTGTTTCATGACTTACTGTATGTTGTCATGTTTTTAGAGGGATAGTTCATTGAAGAAAAATGTTTCCTTGAAGGGGAAACTAGCCACTCTTTTGGCTAACACACTTTATATACTCTTTATCACTCAAGTATTTTGAGCATAATGAGATTGGGTCAAGACATTGGAAGCTGGAACAAGGAGACGTAGCAGAGGAGGGTTGGAGTACATTGAAAGTGGTCTCCTTTGCAAATGACACATGGCGATTTAAGCCTGGTCGGTGCAGTGTGTGGATTTTCGTTAGACGACACTCGTTTTCCCCCATTCGCCTTTGGCTCCTTCTTCTTCTTCTCTTTCTTCTTCTTTTCCTTCTTCTCCTTAGGAACTTGGCTTTTAGCTTTACCAGCTCCATCAAGCGAAGAGGAAGGAGGAGAGGAAGAATTAGAGGAAGTAGAAGGCTGGTGGGCAACTCTGGACTCGTCTAATTGCTGATTCGATTGTTCAGGAATAGTGGTGTTCTGAACGACAGAGGTTGAGAAGAGCCATACTGGCAAGCCAATTGTCAGTCCTGGAAGCGACAATGTGGCCATATGGGGCACACCAACATCTCCCCAAGAGGAGAAGGGACTAGGATTTCCACCAAGGGGAATTCCTTGGTTGGTAGGCTCCATTTTCTCAACCCAAGATCAACGTAGGAAAGGGGTATGAATATTCCGTTTAAAATAAATTTTAACACGCTTTGACACAACTTGTTTTTTCAGTTTTTAAGAGTCGAGAAAAAACAAAAGATGACTCTAGTCTCCTTCGATTTTTAATGAGCCTGAAGTGACAAGTGCTCAGATGGACCTTTTCCGTTAAGGAGTCTGAAAAGGAACGAAAGGGACTGCTCTGGAGGTCTAGGTAGAGGGATTACCAAACCAATCGCAAAACTGCAGAATACTTTTTACGGTACGGCAGTCAATCTTCCCGAATGCTGTGTTCGGTGCATTGCGATCAGTAGGGCGGCCGACATGGCTTCCTATGGATAAAGGATTTAAGCCTATAGGGGTCTCCCAATATATACTCGACGGTACGTGGGAGCACAAGTCCGTACTGGCACTTATCGTCTCAAAGTGGAGGAATCACCCAACCATCAATGAGGACAACAGTTACGAGGCTTTACGACGCCGGAATATGTCTCTAGCCTAGACCTCTAAATGTTGTGCGTTAAGTTCGAAAGCGTTGTTAGATTCATTGAATTTATTTTAAGTTGATCTTTCTTATGAAGTTTGCCTTTTGGGTTCACCACGAGATGTAGATGTAATTCCTAAAATGCAATCTAAAGATGATAAACAAACTTTTATCTCTTTTTAGCAATGAAAATCCTAGCTACTAGGGGAAAAGAAAGACACAATCTTTTCGCAAAGAGCAAAGAGCACACTGTAAATGCACTTTCCTAAATCAAGCCAAACAGACTGTCAATATGCAAATGCACATGCATGTATTTGTTTTTCACTTTCTTAGTATTGATGCTAAAAAGAAAGTTGAGGTACAAATCTGAATTTGCTTTCAAGCGACAAACACAAACAAGCTTCTTTTCGAAATCAAAAGGTAGAGATGATTACGACACTTTATGATTTTGAAATAAATACTCGTTTCGACACTAGAAAGTCACAAATTCAAACCAAAGGCAAAAGTAAAAGCATAATCGACCATCAACAACAAATAAACTTTCTCCTATGATCAAAATCGACACTTGCGACAGATCTAAATCAAAGGACGACAATACGATTATTATACTTTTGCAATGGAAAACTGTAAATGACTCAACAAACACATAAAAACATCTACAGTTCTTTTGTACAAATGAGGCAGAATATCAGTAAGGAAAAGGGGTTTGAAACAGTCATATACTGATCACAGGCTGCAAAATACAAAGACAAAACTGGAAGGAATGAAGCAAAGAACCTCAGCTGCACAGGGCTAGGCTGATCAACGCACCTGTTACATAGAGAAACTGCATTGCAGCACAGGTTTCCCTCTCGGGAAGTGCGTTGAAATGCAGAACCTCTTCACAGTGCCTGCGCTGGGGCAGAAACGAGAATTCTATCCGGGTTCTGGGTCACAGTTTGCAGTTTAATCTTTGGTTTTTGGCCGAGTAAAAGCAATCAGTAATGCACAATCAGGGGTAGATCTAAGGAGGGTCTAAGAGCTATCACAAGGGCAATCAGTTAGTCTATGAATCAGCTGTTCAAATCATAAACAGATCCAGTGACTGGATTGAAGCAGCAGATGTCTACTTTGCATTTGTTATGGCAAATGCAGTTCGATTGCTACTTATAAGTTTATGAAATAAACAACAAGAGATACACAAACAAACTAATTAGACAATCCTCCCCAGCGGAGTCACCATTTTGTTACCGAGAAAAGTGTCTATTTAGAACTGCTCTATCCCACTAAGGTGTGACAGCTACCTTAGAAACAAACAAAGAAAACTACTTTTGTATCTCCTTTATGAACTATAAACAAAGAGGAATAGGAAGAACCAACCTGTGTCTTGCGCTAGTCCTTCGATCCAATCTCTCTCCTCTTTGACAGCTTCCAGCTACCTGCTCCCTTACTTGCCCAGCTTCACCAAGTACCTGTAAGATCACAGAAGAAGGAAACTATACAAAGACATGGGTTTATATTCATAAATAACTTAGGATCAGATTTAAGTTAACCATACAAATGTAACAAGCATCAATGATACAAAAGCATGGAGAAGAAACTCAAATAGTTTTTATTGATATACAAGAAGATCCAGGAGGAGTTACAACCGATGATTCCTGACCCAGCATCAACCTCCCAGCAAAGAAGTCCCTTCTTCACCCCCAACAAAGCATAGATCACCCAATTCTCTGATATGTATCTCAAAACCAACAACAATTCCTTACAATGTGCAAAATTCCAGCCTCTGGATCTCTGGGATGAGGGATCCATTTATAGATGTATGCAAGGAGGATGAGTCAGCTTATGATTTGATTAGTGGCTTCTCTCTGTCAGTTCTTGCTTCCACTTGGAGACTGAAGGCCTCTTACTCATCCTTGGTCGAACTCAGTGAGGCAAGTGTCATGGGAGAAGATTCTGGAAGCTTCCATTGTCTCTCCACCTCGCGGAATGACACTGCCATTTGTCATTTCCCGCTCAACGCACCCTGGTAGTGCATTTAGGTGCGTTGCAGCGCACCTAGCTAGTGGATTTAGGTGCTATGCAACGCACTTGGCTAGTGGAGCAGCTGAAATGATCCTGATTTGACTTATTCTGAGCAGTTTCTGGTGGAGAACTTCTGGGAGAAGCTGTAATTTGTTGACCTTGTTCCTTTAGGGGTTGGAACAACACTTTTAGGGACTTAGGAGCCCTTGGTTTATGGACATTTCATGCTTAGAGCTATGAGGCACAAAAATGTCTATAACAGTTGCCCCCTAAAGTATGAGGCCGTTTATCGGGTGAAATGCTTTATTATGAGGATCCGAAGTTCTTTCAATGCTGGGAGGAGACCTGTAATAAGATACAATACAATACATTATCTTCATACTGTTTTCATGATCTAGCTGAGGCGGGCATTCCCATGCTCAGCTTTATAAATTCATTTTCATGTACATAGGACAGACAATCGTCTGATGGTAGACTGATGATTCTGATAGAGCCATCATCCTTTTGGTAGGATGATTATCTGTGCTGTAACGCTGTACATTTGAATGTCTTTATTTCCCTGAATATATATCGCAGCCCGGATGGATGAAACTAGATTCAGGGTCTTCAATCTCGTCCGACCTTCACTCGAAGTACAAGTCGATCCATGTGAGAAATGTTTTGAAGTCGAACATGGAAAGACATCGCTTGATTACCAGTCAATGATGTAAACTGTTAACAAGCGCGAGAGGAATCACTGATAATGATAATGATCCTCAAGGTACTGCAGTACAATTCACGTGGTGTGAATAAAGGACTTGGCGTCGAACACCACGCAAAATCTTTCGGTCGAAGGTCATTGATGTAAACCTGTCGCTGGAAGTGAGAAACTTGCCATTGAGGCATGCAAGCTTCAAAGTACTGAATGGGGTGTTCCTAGATCAACTTCTTGGATAATGAGCTGATGTCGACAAGAAGTGATCCGTCACAGGAGGGCCTTAATGAATCCCACATCAATGACACGGAACGGAGCAAATGATTTTGATGGAGGTGAAAACAATCTGATGATATATGGTTCAGGGTGGCGGTCATGAAAGAATGGAGTATAATGTATGGTAGTGGGCGGGACACAGGTGGCCTTTCTGGATGACTTCTCTTGAACATATCGGCGACACTGATGTGATGGATTGGTAGCATTAACCCCAAATGTGGATGGTATGGCGTGACCATGGCGATGTGACCGGTGAATGAAATAACCCAACCCGACTCGGGCACGGAGCGGAAGTGTCATGTTCAAGAGCGACTTGCTACCAATAAAGATTCTTTGAGTTTTCTTCCCAATTTTTCCCCAGTCATTGCTGACCAGTACCTCTTTATTTTTGTCAAGCTTGAGGAGGATAACATATGCTTGTTCTATAATTTTCCCTTCGGGAAAACCCATCGCTATGTTTTAACGAGCCTAGCGATAGTGAAACTCGTTCTCGTCTAAAGACAAGTTTGTCGCTATTAATCTTTTTAACGAGTTTAACGACAAAGATAACTCGGTCCTTTTCATTTTTAGAGAGTCTGAAAAGGTACGTAAAGGTAACTCCAAAATTCCTTTTTCGTCATCTAATCCCTTAAGTCCGAAAAAGTATAAAACAATACAGAAGGGATGAATTTTCGATTAGCTTTAACGAGCCGAACAAAACAAGCGCTCGATCTTTTTGTGCAATAATCCCTCAGGTCCAAAAAGATTAAAATCTAGAGGAGGGATAGCACTTCCTGTCGCTTTAACGAGCTGGAAGGCCAGAACTCGGCAATCTTTTCATATTTTACGAGTCAGAAAAGAGCTTAAAGAAGACTCGTCTTTTGAGGAACGAGTGATAAAATGGGTAGCAGCTGATTCCAGGTAAGGTTTGGAATTTTCCAATCACGGCAGTGTCACAAGGATGGCTAGTGAAATCACTCTTCGCAGCTGTTCCTCAAAATGGGTAAACAATCAAATGGAGGTGAATGATCGGCCAATGAAAAAGTGGAGGTGACGGTGCAAACACGACCAAGGCTTTAATGGCTGAAGTACTACATTCACGGTTGTTATTTACCAGGGGATAGTTCATTTTTTAACGAGCTTAAACGCGGGTGGAAACATTTGCTCGGTGCGGGTTTATTTTTTAACGAGCTTGAACCCTGCGGTAACACTGCTCGATTAATCCAGTCATATGATAAGAATGTCTCATATAAAAACGGAAACTTTTCGAGTTTTGCCCCACATCCTTTCTTTATGCAAGTTAGGAAACGACCAATCCAAAAAACAGATAAATGATCGCTCTTTGCTTGCACTCCAAAAGGTTTGCATGCCCCCAGGTATAAAACAGAGTTTCAAGGTCACCCTCTATTTGAGCTGACAAAACATTTGTTTTATCAGGAAGGGTATACCTCTTACAGGTTACCCAAAGATTGTTCTATTCACGGCGCAAACAAAACACTTCTCCGGCGATGTCTCTCGAAATAAACAAAGGTGAGCGACGATGCCCGCCAACTCACATAACTTTGACAAGAGAATCTTGTTCTAGAATAACCCCTCTTCCAATCCCGAACGGGGTACAGACTAGTCATATTCTCCCGCGGAAACCTACCCTATACCCGAAGTTTTCCTGCCGAAGCAGACCAGGACGCATGCTCCCTGGGTTTCAGTCATATCCCTCCGAATTACTCGCGCTCATCGGGAGGACGGACTGGGGATTGAGACATTTCTTGCGTGAAAAGAACATTTAGGGACGGTATATGACTATTTGCTCTGTATGATCCGGGAAATGAAAGCTGGTCCACGAGCTTGACCACTCTTCCTTCGTGCGGCAAACACATTACTCTAAAGAGTGAGGAGACAATTGCTCCCATGCAATAAATATAGTCTCGTCCAAGGAGTAGGTTATAATCCAAGGGTCCTTGAACTACCATTACGTTCATGCGAACTGTCTTCCTTCTCAATGTTATTGGCACATCGGGAAGGATCCCTAAAGGTCGACTGGTTCCTTTATCAAAGCCTGTCAGATTTCTCATCTCAGGCAAAAGCGATGGCGAACCAAGCGCTTTCCAAGCAGTTGAGGAAAGGATACTCACAGAAGCCCCCTCATCTATGATCGTACCAGCCATAACCATTCTATATATTTGAACGATAATTCAGAATGGTACGCTTGCTGGTAAACGGGGTCTGCCTAGTTGATTCCAGTCGAAGGAGACAACTAGGTTGCTTGGAGGTGGGACCGAATAGACGGCCGGGTATGGCTCTGACGAACTTCCTTCCTGCGGTAAAGGAATGGGTAAATTGCCCCCATGTTCGTCGGAGTCTGTGTTTATGAAGAGAATTTGGACGGTGTCATCCTTGTTCTCTTCAGTGACTGTATCATCTGAAGATGAAACCTCTGAAGGCAAGACCGGGTCAACTGCCGCCTCGACCTTTTGACTTTCGTCTGGTATGGATCCAGATGGTTTATCTTCAACGATAGGTGCTTCAGCCGACCACCTGAGCGGGCCAGCTGGATTTTCAACTAGTGACGAACTCGGCAAGAGTTTTTTATATCCAGGAGGAAGTCGTAACGGTGAAATCGGACGATCATCCAAAACTCTTTTAGCTTCGTCTAAGAAGGGACAACGGTGGACGGCATGATTGCCTTCGCACAGTTTACAAGGAAATCTAGCTTTCCCTTTTTGTCCTGGGGCTTCACTTTCACTAGTTGACGGTGTGCTTTCAACATGATCATCAGAGGTTGATGACACCGGGTTGTGCAAACGAGGAGACCAGTCCCTTAGTATCCGGGGGATGCAAGGACAATCTCTGTGAAAGTGGTCTCCTTTGCACATGACACATGGCGATTTAGGCCTGGTCGGTGCAGTGTGTGGATTTTCGTTAGACGACACTCGTTTTCCCCCATTCGCCTTTGGCTCCTTCTTCTTCTTCTCTTTCTTCTTCTTTTCCTTCTTCTCCTTAGGAACTTGGCTTTTAGCTTTACCAGCTCCATCAAGCGAAGAGGAAGGAGGAGAGGAAGAATTAGAGGAAGTAGAAGGCTGGTGGGCAACTCTGGACTCGTCTAATTGCTGATTCGATTGTTCAGGAATAGTGGTGTTCTGAACGATAGAGGTTGAGAAGAGCCATACTGGCAAGCCAATTGTCAGTCCTGGAAGCGACAATGTGGCCATATGGGGCACACCAACATCTCCCCAAGAGGAGAAGGGACTAGGATTTCCACCAAGGGGAATTCCTTGGTTGGTAGGCTCCATTTTCTCAACCCAAGATCAACGTAGGAAAGGGGTATGAATATTCCGTTTAAAATAAATTTTAACACGCTTTGACACAACTTGTTTTTTCAGTTTTTAAGAGTCGAGAAAAAACAAAAGATGACTCTAGTCTCCTTCGATTTTTAATGAGCCTGAAGTGACAAGTGCTCAGATGGACCTTTTCTGTTAAGGAGTCTGAAAAGGAACGAAAGGGACTGCTCTGGAGGTCTAGGTAGAGGGATTACCAAACCAATCGCAAAACTGCAGAATACTTTTTATGGTACGGCAGTCAATCTTCCCGAATGCTGTGTTCGGTGCATTGCGATCAGTAGGGCGGCCGACATGGCTTCCTATGGATAAAGGATTTAAGCCTATAGGGGTCTCCCAATATATACTCGACGGTACGTGGGAGCACAAGTCCGTACTGGCACTTATCGTCTCAAAGTGGAGGAATCACCCAACCATCAATGAGGACAACAGTTACGAGGCTTTACGACGCCGGAATACGTCTCTAGCCTAGACCTCTAAATGTTGTGCGTTAAGTTCCAAAGCGTTGTTAGATTCATTGAATTTATTTTAAGTTGATCTTTCTTATGAAGTTTGCCTTTTGGGTTCACCACGAGATGTAGATGTAATTCCTAAAATGCAATCTAAAGATGATAAACAAACTTTTATCTCTTTTCAGCAATGAAAATCCTAGCTACTAGGGGAAAAGAAAGACACAATCTTTTCGCAAAGAGCAAAGAGCACACTGTAAATGCACTTTCCTAAATCAAGCCAAACAGACTGTCAATATGCAAATGCACATGCATGTATTTGTTTTTCACTTTCTTAGTATTGATGCTAAAAAGAAAGTTGAGGTACAAATCTGAATTTGCTTTCAAGCGACAAACACAAACAAGCTTCTTTTCGAAATCAAAAGGTAGAGATGATTACGACACTTTATGATTTTGAAATAAATACTCGTTTCGACACTAGAAAGTCACAAATTCAAACCAAAGGCAAAAGTAAAAGCATAATCAACCATCAACAGCAAATAAACTTTCTCCTATGATCAAAATCGACACTTGCGACAGATCTAAATCAAAGGACGACAGTACGATTATTATACTTTTGCAATGGAAAACTGTAAACGACTCAACAAACACATAAAAACATCTACAGTTCTTTTGTACAAATGAGGCGGAATATCAGTAAGGAAAAGGGGTTTGAAACAGTCATATACTGATCATAGGCTGCAAAATACAAAGACAAAACTGGAAGGAATGAAGCAAAGAACCTCAGCTGCACAGGGCTAGGCTGATCAGCGCACCTGTTACACAGAGAAACTGCATTGCAGCGCAGGTTTCCCTCTCGGGAAGTGCGTTGAAATGAAAAACCTCTTCACAGTGCCTGCGCTGGGGCAGAAACGAGAATTCTATCCAGGTTCTGGGTCATAGTTTTCAATTTAATCTTTGGTTTTTGGCCGAGTAAAAGCAATCAGTAATGCACAATGGGGGTAGATCTAAGGAGGGTCTAAGAGCTATCACAAGGGAAATCAGTTAGTCTATGAATCAGCTGTTCAAATCATAAACAGATCCAGTGACTGGATTGAAGCAGCAGATGTCTACTTTGCATTTGTTATGGAAAATGCAGTTCGATTGCTACTTATAAGTTTATGAAATAAACAACAAGAGATACACAAACAAACTAATTAGACAATCTTCCCCAGCGGAGTTGCCATTTTGTTACCGAGAAAAGTGTCTATTTAGAACTGCTCTATCCCACTAAGGTGTGACAGCTACCTTAGAAACAAACAGAGAAAACTACTTTTGTATCTCCTTTATGAACTATAAACAAAGAGGAATAGGAAGAACCAACCTGTGTCTTGCGCTAGTCCTTCGATCCAATCTCTCTCCTCTTTGACAGCTTCCAGCTACCTGCTCCCTTACTTGCCCAGCTTCACCAAGTACCTGTAAGATCACAGAAGAAGGAAACTATACAAAGACATGGGTTTATATTCATAAATAACTTAGGATCAGATTTAAGTTAACCATACAAATGTAACAAGCATCAATGATACAAAAGCATGGAGAAGAAACTCAAATAGTTTTTATTGATATACAAGAAGATCCAGGAGGAGTTACAACCGATGATTCCTGACCCAGCATCAACCTCCCAGCAAAGAAGTCCCTTCTTCACCCCCAACAAAGCATAGATCACCCAATTCTCTTATATGTATCTCAAAACCAACAGCAATTCCTTACAATGTGCAAAATTCCAGCCTCTGGATCTCTGGGATGAGGGATCCATTTATAGATGTATGCAAGGAGGATGAGTCAGCTTATGATTTGATTAGTGGCTTCTCTCTGTCAGTTCTTGCTTCCACTTGGAGACTGAAGGCCTCTTACTCATCCTTGGTCGAACTCAGTGAGGCAAGTGTCATGGGAGAAGATTCTGGAAGCTTCCATTGTCTCTCCACCTCGCGGAATGACACTGCCATTTGTCATTTCCCGCTCAACGCACCCTGGTAGTGCATTTAGGTGCGTTGCAGCGCACCTAGCTAGTGGATTTAGGTGCTATGCAACGCACTTGGCTAGTGGAGCAGCTGAAATGATCCTGATTTGACTTATTCTGAGCAGTTTCTGGTGGAGAACTTTTGGGAGAAGCTGTAATTTGTTGACCTTGTTCCTTTAGGGGTTGGAACAACACTTTTAGGGACTTAGGAGCCCTTGGCTTATGGACATTTTATGCTTAGAGCTGTGAGGCACAAAAATGTCTATAACACCTTAGTCCCAATTTCCTTGTGTTGTTTCCTTGGGAATTAACACCCTATTATTTAGGGAAATTCCTTAATATGAATTTCGCAATCCTCATAGGAATCCTACGACCACATGCACCACATGTACAATTCAAATGATTATACAACTGATAGTACACCTCCCTTGAACTCCAATCTCAACTTGGTAACTAAGAGATTTGACATGCACAAGCTATTTATGAGTGAATCATAGTTGATTGGTTGAAAAAATGAAGCAACATCCCATCATCTAAACTCCTACGAGTTCCTCCATCAATTGAAATTAGTTTAAGTGAATTTAAGTGAGTTAAATTGAATTAATTAATTACAACTCAAAATAAACTCAACTGGCACTCCTATAAAGTAGGAGACACTATACATGAGTCAATTTATACCCTAAACTCAAATTAACTCATCCAACTATGTCAATTTAACTTAGCTAACTAGTACACATAGTCTTGTGATGTGGAATTACAGTTTTATTCCTATTTTAATTCAAGGGAAAAATTGAATTAGGATTTTCTTGTTGCATTTTCAACACCTTGGCCTAGTCCTTTGAGTCCCTTTACCATAATTCCTTAGCTTCTTCAATATCAATTATATTGTCTAGGTTCATTATAAGCCTGCAAAATTCCTTCCTTCCCTTATCCCCCATTTACTTGGTAAAAATACGTATTGCACTCCCTAATTAATTTCAGTGCATGACACTTTTAATATCATTCCCTACTAAATTACGAAAATTGAAAAAAAAATGGTTGCAAGAGTTTCATATTTCTAAAACATGGGGCAGTTTAGCTGTGCATGTCCCCAAACTTTGCAAATATCAAACCAAAACAATTTCCTTGTGCCAGTTTCCATATAATATTTCAACATAGTGAACTCATTCCTATTGTGTCCTACCTTCCTATATATCATGCACAATACTTCCTCATATTTTTCCTTACCTTTGGTTAAGACATGCAAATGGGTTGTCAATGCAATTCGTTCTCACTAAAGAAAATCCATGAAACTACCATCTCCACTTATTGTTGGAGATGCCTCCAATTTTGGCACAAAATTCGAGGCTCCTAATTGTGATGCAATTTTCTACTCGGTCAAAATTACTTCAATATGGAGGGGTTGTCTATAAATCAACCACTCCTTGTGCTATCCATTTGCAATCATAAGTGTTAACCTATCCATGAGTACATTAATCCTTTCATTAATGTCTCGGGTAGACTCATTTTGATCCTATTTAATTTCCTTCATTTATTTAATATATTGTGACTTATATTTGGGTTTATGAAACTCTTCAGCAATACCTACTTTATATCTACCATTTTTTCTACTGTCCAACTCGGGTAGTACTATTTTACTTCATATACCACATCAATGTGTAGTATCTAAAGGTAGTTTCTAGCTATGAAAATTTAGTAGGTTCATCTTGGACATGGTTCGCAATCCATAACGCCTCACATAAAAATAAGTATTGATCAAGATCCTGAGTCCCAAGACCATGAAACATATGCTTCCTCGAAGTCAAATTTTCCATTATATTCTACACACTAATCCCTAATAGAGGATTAATAGTTATAATCACATTTTTTCATAGCATACTCTTCACAATGTTCTTTAATGGAGAATCCTTTGGAACAATTCACTTCAACTTATTAGTTTCACTACTACTATTATTAGGACTACTCCCACATTTGTTGTTGAACAAAGTATACAAAAAACTACTAGGTGAACTTACCTCCTAATAAAGTAATGTGAAAGGGGTTATAAGTTTGACATTAGGCATGGTCTAAGAAGCATCACTAGGATTCAAATTCTAATATTCCCATGCTATGTTGTGAGAGTCCTTCATCCTCTCCTCTATGTATCCTGCCAAGTTGCACTCTTTGAGGACTTATTTGATCTCCACTTCTTTTTATTCTTTTATGATCTCTTCTCACCTCCTTCAATGGACTTAGGTTAGCTACAAATATTGATTCAAATCTCTCTCCTACCTCATCATCGTTTCAAAACCTTCTGGTGCGACACAATACTCCACACTCAAAATCTATCATCCTTTTATACCACACACTTTCTTCCCTATTTTCCTCCTTTGAGACTATTAATTTTTCATCATCTTGGAATACTGTCTAAAAGTTAATTTTGAGTTCTCAATATCTCATCCACTCTCTACCTCCTTTCTTTCTATCCCACACCTTGTCCCCTTAAGCCATTCCATGGTCATCCTGAGTTTAGCCTTAGTGCACAATTGGTTTAGCTGATTCTATCCTTAGGAATCCCTTGTCACACAATAGAATTTTAATGGAGGTTGGAAATGATCTAATATACCTTCCACTTGATCCTTTTAATATATTCCTTTTAAGAACTTCCTCTTTACCCCATTGTATGATACTATACACTCAGCAAAAAAATTGACAACTTACCCTTCTAATATACATTTGAACCAAGAGTGTATTTCCTAAGAGATCCTATTACCTATCAACTTCAATTGTCTAAAAATTAAGGGGTCCATCACCTCAAGAAATGATCTCACCCATGGCACTTATGGGGTTACACAAACCAAAATTTTATAAATTTGGAGGGAATTGGAATTTGCATGCAAACAATCCTCTTCAACAATGTAGACTAATCAATTCACAAACATAGAATAGATATAGTTTCAAGCATACATAATATCCATGACCTATGTTGAAACATTATCAAATTTGAAGGAGGTCGTTCATTTTCATATATGGCACAATAGAGAAGATTTAAAGGTTTTTTATATTACAACATTATTAGAACATTACTAGAGTATATTGAAAATAAACATAACCTAAAATATCATTCAAATGTAACATAAAATACATGAATTGGAACAATCAATCCATCAACCATTTTCTATTGATATTTAGAAGGGCACTAGGTGCATCATTACAACGTTACCAATTTTACCCTAGAAGCTCACAAACCTATTTGAAATAGGATTACAACATTACAATAAAAATCATACAAAGAATGTACCTTGAATTAACCCCAAAAATTAATGAAGCCAAATCCTCTGAACTTCCACAAATTTGTAGATTATTTTGTGAACCAAAGATGGCCCCATTATGATGGAAAATATTTTCCTTTGGTTGGTCAACTTCCATAAATTTATAGATGATTTTGTGGACTAAAGATGACCTGGTTACCATGGAAAATATTTGCTTTTGGTTTGTATACTATAAGTGGTATTCTATAAGTTGGTCCAAATATTCAGTTAAAACCACTTTAACTCAACTACAAATAACCTTTCCTCCAAATCTTTCCTTATGTGAGAATTTTTGAGCTCTAGTCCTTTTGTGGAATTTCTACATGCTATTTCTTTCTCTTCATTTTCGCCCATAATTAAAACATGTAATTTTTTAAGCATAATTCAACTTTCCTTGTATGTATACCTCCCTTAGCTCTATGATTATGATTGAAGATGAATTTATATATTACCATTGTTTTCTTACTTTATTCCTATGCACATTGCAAGAGTCATTCGCATGGTGAATTTATTAGTGTTACACAGTAATTTGTCACCGTCCCTGTCACCCCTCTCCCGCACTTTGGAGGACTCATTCTGGGACCTGTGATAAGTGACATAACTTGAAAAAAATTGCATTATGTTCCCCTAAGTATGGACTTCATATGCCCTGAAGACATCTCCTGCAGAATATCCTTAAAAAGTTCCCTTTTTCCATTAGCGTGGATCCACATTGTATTACTCGTGCCAATGGGGCAAATCCTCCAAAGAGGTCGCACCAGTTGGCGCTTTGTCTCAGATCTATACCCACTCCAACCGAGTTTGGGAAATCCTTTTAACAAACGCACGCGCGAATTTTTTTTCCTTTCGACTCATGAAGCTTTTTAAGGATAATGCCAATCCCATGGATGTCGTGATTCATCGTATCTCCCTTTCCTCTATCCATAATAGCTTTTTGAGGATAAACCCAATCCCATAGATGGTGTGATTGATCTTATCTCCTTCTCCTCCATCTATAAAATCTTGTTCTGTTGCCTTGGACAAGCTAGTTCGAGCATAGGGAGAATTATACTTTCAGAAGTCTAAGAGATTGCTCTAAGAGTCTTCTTTGCATTCATAATCAAAGAGAGAGAGGCTTGTTCCCAATCCAAACAAGATTTGCAAGACATATGTAGCTGATCACCCACCCAAAGGAGGATTTGACGTCAGAACTATGGCTGTATTCTTCTTTGTTGATTATCAATAATAGATGACTATCATTATGGTTCCACTCTTGTTGTTCATTGTAATGATGTTTGAGTTATATCTTTTCTGACCAATATATAATTGCATCTATTGGATTTTATGCTTGTATTTGTGTCATTCTTTGCATGTGCAGGTGTCCATTCACGGAGATCGAGAGGATTGTGACCGGCCGAAGCAAAGGAACGGGAGTGTCGACTCTTCTACAACACTAGCGTTGGAATCCAAGTAGGCTCTCATCATCCACCTTTAATTTGCAATTAGGAACTTGTGTGATAGAATTGTTTGATTGTTGCTAGACCCATTATGGGCTAGTGGGGATCTCCTCTGTCCGCAGAGGGGATTTACCTTGCCAACAATTAGCTTCAAATTTTTCTATTGGTTACAATTTATTACAAATATTTAGTTCTTATTCACAATGCTCAGCTTGAGTACACCTAGAAATCATGGAGCTAGGTTTCTCATTATTATTCTATTAAGTATTTCTGAGGCATCTTCCATTCTCCCATTTTGAGCATATCATGAAATATACATGTTCCAAAAGACTATATCTCATTGTTACATTTTGTCATCAATTTGTTGTGGAGCTTCCACCATTCTCTTTATGAGATTTGTCCTTGGAACCTATAAACAATTTCAAAGTTGTGCTTGGACCTTTTACATATAATACTAATGTTGAAATCGTGCTTTGACACCACTTATAATATTCCCAAGTTATCCTATTGGGACAATGCCACTTACAATAATATTAATATCGTAATAGCGCAATGCATAGGTTCATAGGCATCAACTATAAATGTCTAATAGAAAGGGAAATTGAATGTGTTCCATTCCTCTAATCTAACCCTCTCTGTATACTTCCCTTAGCTCTATGACGATGATTGGAGATGATTTTCTATGTTGCCATTGTTTTATTACTTTATGCCTACCCAAATTGCAAGAATGGTGGAGAGGGTGAATTTATTAGCTTCAATTTTGCTATTTGTTGCATTTTATTAGAAATATTTAGTTCTTCTTCGCAATGGCCAGCTCTAGTATACGTAGAAATCATGGAGCTACATCTCTCATTACCATTCTATTAATAATTTCCCATGGATCTTCCATGTTCCCATTTTGAACATATGGTGAAATAAACATGTTCCAACAAGCTATATATCATTGTTACATTTTGTCATAAATTTGGTGTGCACCTCTCATACACCATCCTCTATATGAAATTTGTCTAGGGAACGTATGAACAATTTCACGGTTGTGTTTGTAATTTTTCCATATAAGCCCAATGTTGAAATCATGCTTTGACACCACTTATAATATTCCCAATTTATCCTATTGGGGCAATGCCAGTCATAGTACTATTAATACCTTAAGAGCATAATGCATAATTCCATATCCATCACCTAGAAATCTCTAATAGAAAGAAAAATTGAATGTGCTTCATTCCTCTCATTTTACCCTTTATTTATAATTTGGATTGTAATATTTGTTATCCATAAGATTTATTTTAAGAATATTATATCATTTTTTCTTAGGAACCATGTCTAGGTTCCACCACAACATTTTATTTCTTGTGGATTGGTAGCACCCTATAGTCTTTTTCATTCCCAAATTTGTAGTCATGGTAATCTATTATTACATGCGTGCCATACATGTTACATCTTGGAGACTCGCTCGTGTTTTAGGAGACAAACTCCCTAGCTTGACTGCACAATCACCATAGCGTTAAAGAACATTAGTAGACTAGCACATTCACCTAACAAATTTATACACATAAAGACACCCAAGCCTCAATAAAATTGTGCTTACCAATCTAATTAGATTATAGATGTTCACTAGCCTAAATATCATATGTATATTTACTAGACCTTTTAGGGTTTGAGCTAGGGGTATTACATCTTTTGATAACAATTCACACCATCTGACCCAATGCTTATCTCACAAGGATGAATAGAACCTTCTCAATAATTTCCATAGTGTTTCCTAAGATTACTAGTCTAAAGTTGTCCTTCTTATAGGATATTTGTGGTGCTTTTCCATCTCTCTATCCACAATATACTTATGCCTTGCAAGAATTGTCAAATATTCTCTCAAAACGAAAAAGCTACAATGACCCATGCATTTTGTCTTCCCATCCATTCCTTTTGTGAATGGGGGTTTGATTGAACATGGAATGCCACATCCACTGGGGCTTCATTAGTGGAGCAATACCATATCCGGTGCATTCATACTGGGGGATATATATTGAGGAAAAAATGACATAATATATTGAACATATAATAGGGGGTAAAGGGCTTTTATATTGGAAGGTATAAAATATGGAGCTCAAAGTTAATAAAAATTAATAAAGGGGTATAAAAAAGTTAATGAAAAAATAGATACCTACAATATCTAATGAAATAGGGGTTTTTTAAATTGGGAAGGTGTATTGGGTTTGTATTAGTAGGGGGTTAAATAATGTGACTTTTAGAGGTATTTTCCAATATGTAGTCAAATTAAGGGTATTTTTTAGTATGCCACGAACGCAACCGCTATGTCAGAGGTTTGTTGAATGAATCCTTAGTGGCCAAATCCCATCAAACAATTATTAGAAATATACTTGTGTGAGATTACTTAGCTAATTGGACATAAGCAATGTCTACATTTAATAATACTCCAAAGAAAAACAAATCATTTCACTAATTATTCCTATTTAATATAGATAAACAAATTATAAATATATTTGAAAAATAATCTATGTAGCATGTAGTATAGTGGAGTCATGTTCTTGTTTGAGATTGTTAAAGTGATTAGGCATGTTACATAAAACATTTGTCTACATATTAACTGAAAAATTATATTAAGTATTTCTTTACATTTACATAGATTCAAAATCTAATTTTTTACATTTTCCTATATATTTTTTTAATTTTATTTATAAAAAAATAATTTAAATGGCAAAAAAAAATATAACGATATCCAAAAATGTAATCTTAAAAAACATCACTTAACCATAAAAACCACTAGATTTAAAAATAAAAATATATAAATTTCAGCTTGATTATATTAATATATAAATCAAATTAATAAATACTCATGGTATGAATAAAGAATAGTTGTGCATACCTTCAGTTCTCTTAGGCAAGGGTGGATAGCTTCAGTTCTGTTGGGCACAAATTTGATAGCTTCAATTCTCTTAGGCACTAGTGATACCTCATTCTGCTCATATATTTAACTTCACTTTCATCTTTCCACTTTCACTTTTGGAGCATTATCTGTCTGTAATAAACTTGAACAAGGAAATAGGGGTCTGTCTTTTGTTTGAACTGTTAAGATCGAAGTTATTCCAAATGACCTCGTTCGATGTTGCTTGCTGAGAGTGCCTTACTCATCACACCATAAGCTAAAAACTGTGTGCACAAGTTGGCAGGCTAGGCTGAGTAACCGTAAATTTTATACCGACAGAAAGATGTGTGGAGCCAGGGAGCATCTCCTTTGCTCCATCCAAATGCATCAGAGGGTTGACATTTTCTGCACAGTAAAGGTGTACGACCCTGTGACGGGCACCTCTGTGACGCTATCTCCCATCCACGATCCAGACTTTGTTAGAGTCACACCACTGTGTGGGTGCACTGGTGTGAATGGGAAACCGCTTCTCATTGGCGGATTCTACCACTATAGGAAGAGGGTATACGTTTATGACTTTGTATCTGCCACATGGAGCCGCCGAGCTGACATGCCTACAACTAGATACTCCTTTCGTTGCTCTGTCTCTTCTGCCAATGGACTTGTCTACGTGGCCGGCGATATCGATGACGATGGCACTCCCCTGGCGTCTGCAGAAGTTAATAACGTGGCCGAAGACAAGTGGGATATTCTGCCTCCAATGAAGCAACAGCACGGCCAGGGATGCCACAGTGTTTTCATGGAAGGTAAATTCATGGTGTTAGGAGGAGGCGAGTTCAACAGAAATGCAGAGGTTTTCGATCCGACAACGCGGAGGTGGAGAAGTTGTGGTGTTGTTTCTTTTAGTGGAGAGTTATATAGATTCACGAAAGAAGAAGTAATAAAGTGTGATGGTGCGAAAAGCATTTGGACACCTGTGGCTTCTCTGCCGCAACATTTTGTCGATTTTCCATGTGCTACAGAATGGCGCCAGTGCGCCACTATATTTTTGTAAGCGGAACCGCCATTCACATACGGGTCTCGTATTTGTTCAACCCGTCAGTGGCGCAGTGGACTGAAGTGAACGGTGTTTATGAGGAAGGTTCTACCTTGATCAAAGGTGCAACAGTCGTAGACATTTGAATGGAGTGAGTTATGCCACCTGACTTATATAGGTTGAAGTGTTTGTCCGTTCAAATAAAAGTTATTAAGTTGTGGTAGTTCGATTTTTCTTAAATTATTTAAATTTTATATATTTATGGTATTGTGACTTATTGTGACTTTTAATGCCGTTATAATAGTCGGACATTTTCATTTTCATTTTCAGTTTGAGTAAAATAGGTAAGTATTTTAATTTTTATATTTTTTTATTAAAAGATAATATAAAATGATTTACAAATTTGTAAATAGGGAATTTATGGAAAAGAAATCACAATTTCTAATCTTAATTATGAAAAATGTGTTGTCTTTCTAATCTTCAAGTGTGTGGGGTGCGTTATTGTTATTTCAACTTTTTCTGGAGGCATGAATAAGAGTATTGGATTAAGAGCTTCTTCAAACTCATATATCTTCTTTTAGCAATTTAAATTTTTATTCTCTTGCTCTAATATAAAATTAGCAAGAACATCTCTTATAAGATGTAGTTTCACGACATACTATTTTTTTTATCATTATTACTTCAATATTTCCAAATAGCAATTTATTAGTAAACTTGACATAATTGAAGTAGCAGCAATTGAATAAAGTAATTGAATTAATATATCAATCTCTAAGTTTATAAATGGATTAAATTTAATTTTCTTCCTTGATAGATTTGTAATCAAGATAGATTTGGAGTGTTAGAAAATATAAGTATAAATTTAAATTATTAATCTTGCGCTAATCAATCTAATAACTTTAAAATTCACAATTTGATCCATCTATATCCCAAATATAATGTCCAAAAATATCAATATAAGTACATTAAATACTATTATATACTCACATATAATATTTACTAAACATTTTTACATGTTTATATTTTAACATTAATGAATATTTAATGTAACATAAAAAAAATATTGTGAGTTAAGCAGTTTAGACTTCTGTGATCCATAACATTGTTTAGATAATCTTCGGCAAAATCACATAACCACTTTTTTGTCAACGCGTTTCGAACCAACCAGTGTGGTTCATCGTCAGGACAAGTTGAAGAACCAATCTGGGTTAGCTTGATTAAATAGAGTGTGCAGAGACTCCAACAGCTATAATGCTAACGGCTAATTTTGACCTAATGATCCTGGTCAAACCCCTAAAATAGTTAATTAATATTTCTCGAAATAGGTAAATAAAGGCATTCATTTGTTAATTAAAAATAGATATATTATTATTATTCTCTCAAATATTAAGAGAATTCATAGTAAAATATTAATATTTTACTCTAATGGTCATTAATAAAATATCTATATTAAATAATCTATATTTAATATTATTCCAATATAATACAAGTAAAAGGTAATCAATTATTTTTAGAATATAGTTACCTAGATAATTGAGTAATAATTATTCAATTGTCCTTGGTAAGTTAGAATTTCATTATTTTGTTTCTTAGATTATATCATATTTATTATTTAAATATAATGGTCCATTAAGATAATAATAATATATGTTTAATAATAATCTATATCTAATTTATAATCCCAAACAAATTGTTAAATCGATATTATTCCTAGAATTTAGTCACATTAGGTAAATACCATAGTATAGGGTTGTTAACGCCAAGTCTATTAATAATAGAATAACTAATATTATTGGTATATCCTAATTTATCCTATAAACCTAAAGGTCAAATAATCAATATTAGTTCAATATTTATTAATCCCAATAAATTATTAAAGGTAACTAAGACCTTAGGTAAAAATATTATTACATACACGATAAATATCAGAATTTAGGGTTGATACAGTCAATGTTTATTACTATAACTAATATTAATGGTATATCATAATTTATCAATATTAATTCAATATCAAAGTTAACTATGTCATTAAGGTTTAAAAAGGGTTTTTAGACAATAGTTAAAGGGAGATTCAATTCTAAGGATATAATAGAAATAATTATGAAATTATGGACAAAATCTAATTATAACATGCCCAATAGTATCATAAACAGGTTAATACAATACTTAGCCCGAAATTAATTCATAACATATTAATGACTCAAACACTCCATAGTAATAGGACAAATCTGCCAAAAGAAAAATTAAAGGAGGGGGAAGACAGAAACCCTAAGACCTAACAAAAAGGGAAGAGGAGGCTAGGAAGACAAGGCTGGGACCCAGCAACTGCTAATCCTCCAGCCATCATCCCTATTAAGATTGTTCGGCCTCTTCTCAATCTCCAGGGCCTCTCTAAATTTGCGATGGTGAAACTGCGCAATTTTGGCAATGACTTGAGCCTCCTCTATACACACATGATGCATAGTCTTTTCCGCATGCTCAGCCAGGGCCGAGGACTTAGTCCTCCCATGTCTTAAGTCAGTGCTGACTTAAGACATGGGAGGACTAAGTCCTCGGCCCTAGCTGAGCATGCGGAAAAGACTATGCATCATGTGTGTATAGAGGAGGCTCAAGTCATTGCCAAAATTGCGCAGTTTCACCATCGCAAATTTAGAGAGGCCCTGGAGATTGAGAAGAGGCCGAACAATCTTAATAGGGATGATGGCTGGAGGATTAGCAGTTGCTGGGTCCCAGCCTTGTCTTCCTAGCCTCCTCTTCCCTTTTTGTTAGGTCTTAGGGTTTCTGTCTTCCCCCTCCTTTAATTTTTCTTTTGGCAGATTTGTCCTATTACTATGGAGTGTTTGAGTCATTAATATGTTATGAATTAATTTCGGGCTAAGTATTGTATTAACCTGTTTATGATACTATTGGGCATGTTATAATTAGATTTTGTCCATAATTTCATAATTATTTCTATTATATCCTTAGAATTGAATCTCCCTTTAACTATTGTCTAAAAACCCTTTTTAAACCTTAATGACATAGTTAACTTTGATATTGAATTAATATTGATAAATTATGATATACCATTAATATTAGTTATAGTAATAAACATTGACTGTATCAACCCTAAATTCTGATATTTATCGTGTATGTAATAATATTTTTACCTAAGGTCTTAGTTACCTTTAATAATTTATTGGGATTAATAAATATTGAACTAATATTGATTATTTGACCTTTAGGTTTATAGGATAAATTAGGATATACCAATAATATTAGTTATTCTATTATTAATAGACTTGGCGTTAACAACCCTATACTATGGTATTTACCTAATGTGACTAAATTCTAGGAATAATATCGATTTAACAATTTGTTTGGGATTATAAATTAGATATAGATTATTATTAAACATATATTATTATTATCTTAATGGACCATTATATTTAAATAATAAATATGATATAATCTAAAAAACAAAATAATGAAATTCTAACTTACCAAGGACAATTGAATAATTATTACTCAATTATCTAGGTAACTATATTCTAAAAATAATTGATTACCTTTTACTTGTATTATATTGGAATAATATTAAATATAGATTATTTAATATAGATATTTTATTAATGACCATTAGAGTAAAATATTAATATTTTACTATGAATTCTCTTAATATTTGAGAGAATAATAATAATATATCTATTTTTAATTAACAAATGAATGCCTTTATTTACCTTTTTCGAGAAATATTAATTAACTATTTTAGGGGTTTGACCAGGATCATTAGGTCAAAATTAGCCGTTAGCATTATAGCTGTTGGAGTCTCTGCACACTCTATTTAATCAAGCTAAGCCGGATTGGTTCTTCAACTTGTCCTGACGATGAACCACACTGGTTGGTTCGAAACGTGTCGACAAAAAAGTGGTTATGTGATTTTGTCGAATATTGTGAGTTATTTCTAAAACATTAAAAACCCTAACTCTATATGCAAATGCGATGAATTAATACCAATAAAACCCCGATCATGAAAACTAGTAAAAACGTAAACAAATGTAAAAGCCTAGTGCGTCCACAGCTTAATATTATTGGTTCGTTACACCATTAAAAAAATGAAACTAATAAAACACCAACATCATAAGCAAATACGATAAAAGCCGAAATAACAATGCAGCAGTGATCTGTGATTGGATGGTAAAATAAAATGAGTTTTTAGTAATGGTATGTGATAAAAAAAGATGTTCTATTAATTAAATGGTTTTTTGGTGAGATATTTAGAGAGTGCCTAAGCACTTCACACATATAGGTTGTGTAGAATCAAGAGAATAACTTAGTATAAATTAGTATATATAGGCTTTCACACAATGTCTTGGTTTGAACCACTTTCTAGATATTAGGATATGACTAAAATTAAACTCTCAATCCTATCATCACCATAACAGTAATCTAATTTAGCTTTCTACATTAATTCTAAAACTACTCTTTAATGAAGAAATAGTACTCAACAATAACATACTCCTACTCGCCTAATCTCAATTAGGCTTACAATTAAAAACATAAAAAATCGCAGTACCAGAGTTTTCATTCTAGTTTTCTTGCAGCAAAGCCCATACTTGTTTATTTGTGGATGATGCTTCATCTTCATCGTGGTCTGAGACTCTTCTCCACCTTAGATTGCACCTTAGATTGCTAAAGGGACATGTAAGCACACTATACTTAACCTTTAATCGTCTATACTCTCCAATCACCACGAGCTCGGATCATACTACGATCCGCACAAAGCCAAACCCTTGGCGCTCACTATGCGATGACCACACCACGCCTCCACTGCACCAGATCTTTTCCGCTGGGCGGATCCACCAATAGATCCACCAATAGACCTTCAAAGCTCCATCTGTCAACCTCAACGAGATTGATCAGCAAAAGGGCAGATCTCACCGCCTGGCAGCACACCAGTAGATCCAGCTCCCACGGACTGGTCAACGAAGCATCTCAACTTTCTCTATAGGAAAGGCACTAGTCAAGTAATGCGTCACAATGAATTATGAAACCGAGATTACCGCTGATATATTTGTTTTTACCGTCATTCTTCATTGCCAAAACCCTATATTTTTTTGAATCGACACAACCAGCACCCAAACTCATCTACAACGATCGAAGGTTTTACGACGTATGGTTCCCGATCACCATTTCAAGAACTATAGCACCGATAGTAACGCGGCCAAGCAGGATTTCACCAGCTACGAAGACAACTCCAATGTCATAAGGGATGACTTAGCCACCTACGGGAAGGACGCCAACGACATTTTAACTGATTTCGCAAGCTGTGCCCAAAACTCCAATGTTATGACCAACAGTTTCAAAGCCTACAATGAGGACCGCCACTGCCCTAGAAATGAGTTTGAAAGCAACGATCCACACTTCTCTGTCAGGCGGCCAGCGAGCCACCACACAGCCACACTTAGCTTCAGCTTCTCTTTCAGCTATGATATCATGTTTTATTAATTAAATGCCTCTTTAGATACTTGGAGTGTGCACAAGCACTTCATACATATACACTGAGGAAAACAACTTAGTATATATAGGCTTTTCAACAAAGATAATTTGAATCACTCTGTCCATATTAAAATCTCAGATCTAAAATTAAACTTTCAATCTTATCATCACCATAACATTAATCTAATTTGGCTTTCTCCATTAATTCTAACATTATGTGATTCATAAGTGGTGATGGATTGTAGTTTTGAGAGAACGTTCAGAATTGAGATGGTTTAAGGTCAGTTAGAATTAAGTTTATCAGGTGCTAATTGGATTTTTGGTAATGGTTTTCTAAATAGATTTAAGTTATATTTTTTAAACTAATATAATATAATGGTTGTCAATACCATAAATCAATATCAAAGGTTTTTTTTTTGAACAAATTTATTTTTATTTTTATTTTATTTTCTATTTTACAGAGTTGGGGAGTCTCAAGGTTCTAGACAAAATTATAAATATTTAATTTTAAATACAAAGTTATTAAAAGAAATTATAATATAAGCTTATTTTAAAATATGGGATTCAAAAAATTTAATTTTATTATAAAAAATTATGAAGTGGATGCTAGAATAGTTTTAGTGATAACTATGTATTGAAAATCTATTCAAAATTACTTATCTTATTTTTTGTTTTTAAATTAAATTGATTAATTAACAAAAAAAACATATGAAAAACTCTCATTGAAATGAATTATTGTTTTTTGTGAAAATGTTATTCATAACCCATGGTATTGCAACAAAACACTATTTATAGATCAAGAATCTCCATAAAATATGGGTGAATCTTTAAGATTCATAATATTGTTACATATTTTATAAATGCATATATTTTTAACTTATATATTATTTTTTTTAAGAATAATAATAATAATTTTAAAGATTTTTATTTTTCTTAAATATTTGTAATTATATCTGTATGATAAAGTATGGGTGTTGATGGTGTTTACTAATTTAATTTATATGGTTGCATTAATATTCATGATGTATATAGTTTGGTTTATTTTGGAAAATATTTTTTAAGATGAGAATAGAAAATTGAAATATTTTAACCATTCATTTTAAAGAACCCTAATAAGTTTCTTTAAAGATTTATATACATGTTATGAGGTCTAAGGTAAGAAGCCTTGGCAACTCAAAAATCACTATTTTTTGTGTCCATTTTTGTCTATTTCAATACTAGGAGTAGAGGCTAGCTATAAGGTTAAATAACTTATATAAGCTAGCCATAAGCTTAAAGAACTTAAATATGCATGATTTCCTGTAAAGCTTCCTCAAGGGCGAAATTATTATAGCAACACTGAAAAAACCGAGCCGGTGTAGTGGTTTTAGGAGAGGGCCAAATAAACCTACACAAGTGATAACTGTTTATTCAATTACAACTCGTTGCATAAGATTGTAGAAGGACTTAAGCTCGAATTTGAAAAATGTATTGCACTTTTCATATTTCTATAATGATTATAGACATAGGCCAAAGTGTGTATCAAGGAAGGTGAAAGGTCTAGATTAAATCACATAACACTTTTTATAACCAACGAAGGAAGACCCCTTAGGAAATGATATTCAAAGACACATTGGAGAGGTTTTTAGGCCTATTCTCAAAAATCATACCATAACTCTAGTAAGCCCTAACTTGGAATTCAAATATGTTGGTACAAGCTCGATTCCAAATTTATGTACAAGGGCATCAAAACATAGAGGGATTGTTGTATCTCTTACAAGGCTTCCTTATTGTAAGGAAGAAATAACAAAAGTTTAGTAGTTTTTATATCACACCTTAACATCACTTTCAAAAGGAGCCAAAATTGGTCAGCTTGAAAATAAAATCTTAAAATCACAGCTAAAAGATGTATAAGTTGGAAGTAGTCTCTTTCAAGAAAAGGAAAGATCATGTTCTTATAAGGTAAGCATAGCATACCATGTTCATTTATGAACTTTTCGTTTAAAGGTCTATATACAAATATGCATTCGGTGTTTACTAAATGTGTTTATAGTCTCATGTTTGTTGAAATTTTTTGAGTATCAAGATTTATAAACCCTAGATGGATATTAAATTAGAGATTCTTATTCGAAAGCAGTAATCCTATTCTATTTTGTTCCTTTAAAAGAAGCCCTAGCTTTTGGTTTCTAGAGTTTACACTTAAGATAAATCTATTTTTCAAATTCAAGCACTAGATTGATGTTTCAAAAGGTAACATCTAGAAACTTATGGTTTGGATCTCAAAACTATAAACAATCTATGAAATTGCTAGTTTGTAATCATATTCTTGTAGTTATATACTTGTGGTAGTACTTGTGAAGTAAATGTTGTAGGGTGTTCATGCCTCATGGTAAGAGGGTGTCCTTAAAAAAAAAGCTTCCACCTTCTCACAAATAGAGGGAGTCTTCAAAAGGAGACTTGTAAAAGGCTTTGCTGTAGAGGGAGTCCTTGAATAGGAAAGCCTACAAGGGTTGTGAAAAAAGAAACTCAAAGTATCTATGAAGAGTTGTATGAAGTCTTCATCATATAAGAAGTTTCATCATCTTGTCTTTAAAATTTTTCTTTATATTACTAACTCTCTCATGTACAACGTTTTTTTACAAAACCATAGTGTTAGGGAGATTGATCTTTATATTAAATCAACCCTTGTCTTTTATCTTTAGATTTTTTTTAAACCCTAACCTTTAGGGTTCACTATAAAAACCCTAACCTTGGGATGCTTTTGGTTTATTTATGAAACCCTAGCTTTTTAAGGTATGATGAATTAGGGTTTATGACAAAACCCCTGTAGTATTGATCCAAAGCTAAAAAAATTGCTTAAAATTAGAAATTTTCATATGACTATGGAACCTAAATGACCACATAGTGCTTGCCGTCTTGAATCCTGCGCAACTTGTTTCGCACGAACAGACATCGTATGCTCCCAGAAACACATTCTCTATGTTTTCTCAAAGTGGTGAATTTGGTAGAAAAATGCAACCCAAAGTGAGCGCTCGATACTGCTAACATGACACACTCACTTAGATGGTGACATGGCAGGTGACTCTACAGATGATTGGGTTTCCTATTGCGAATGATGTAGTGTCAGGTGGCACAATTTCATTGGGTTGAAATTGTAGAATATTATTAGTTTGTGGATTTTTGGATGTCAAATCACATGCTCCCACATGGAACGGGCACGAGTTCTCACATGGCAACCTCAGCGCCACAAAAATTTATGGCAAGCTCGAAATGCACTCTGTGGGTTTCGAGCTTGAGATGTGCCCAACACAAACAATGGGCCTAACCACTACGCAACCGTGTCACTTGTTTAAGTTTGGTTGAGTATTTTATTTCAAGGTTATGAAGAGCGCATTTAGGCGACGGTAAGGTTAGGGCGTAACCCCCAGCCACCCTAGTGCCATAGGACCACGGCGAGGGGCCAAGTGTTCGACCCTAGCCTGACCCACGTGGCATTACCCAAACCATCGACATATATACTATGGTGTTAATAGAAAAGCGTTGGGCACAAATAGTAACCCCACAAACACCACATGTGAACTTGCCCTCCATTAACAGTTCGTTGGTCTCTTGACCGCGGTCATAACAGCAACATTTTACTTAACCACTAGCTCCAACACAACATGTGATCACACCTAACTACCAGCCTAGACCATAGCCTCACCTGAGCATGGACCCTAGCCTCATCCCCAGTGTGGATCCTAACCTGACCCACGTGGGAGTACCCAAACCATCGGAATATATACCGTAGTGTTAACTGAAAAGTGTCGGGCATAAATGGTAACCTCACGAACACTGCACGCGAACTCGACCTGCGTTAATGGTTGTGTCATCTCTTGACCGCGACATTAACCACAATATTTGACTTAACAACTAGCTCCAACACAGCATGTGATCTCACCTTACCGCGAGCTGCCTAAAACCACCAACGCATGACTAAACCACCAGCTCCCTAATTGTGCACGTAAACGTGCCCAAAAAACCACCAAGCTAAGCACCAGCTAACCGCTAGCCAAAGCCCAAAAAGGCTACCCCCAACACTGCATAGGACCATGCCAAATCATTAGCTTGATTTAACCGTTGCGAGGAGGTGTTCAGGGGCCAACAATGGGGGCCAATCGTAGGACAAGTAGCGGCAATGTGGCCACAATTTTTCAAAATAAGCTGTTATTGGGAATTTAAATGCTCTGACAATTTCCCTTGGAGTTTGGTGGAATCGGCACTTTGTTAGCAAATTTTGGGGCAAAATTGTAGGATCAGTGCCACATTTTGGGGAAATTATAGATTGACTAGCAGAAAGGCTAGGGAAGCTCATAACTTCCTAATTTTTTGGTCTTGTGAGGAGCATGAAGAGGATAGAATGGAATTTTTCGGTCCTCTGAAGCAAATGCAACAGGGTTTAGAGCCATTGGAGCACTTCTAAGGATATTTTTTTCAGGTTTGAGTTAATGGGTGCTAGGATTAACTAGTGGGTTGAATTCATTTTTGAAGGCTTTTGAGAATGGAGAGGGCCTTATAGGGGCTTTCTAGCCTTCATATGTTTTCTCCATCCAATGAGACATCTATGGTATAGCTTATGTCTCTTTTTCTCATTGTCTTTGAGGAAAGTTCTCTTTTAGTACCTAAAGTGAATTGTTGTACGTGTTATGCTCATTGTCACATTGACTATGGGGTCTTGATTTGAGAACCCTTTTCTTGTTGCTTGTTTGATGATTGATGGTAAGTTGTCATGTTTTTAGAGTGAGAGTTCTTTACACGAGAATGTTTCCTTAAAGGGGAAAATAACCACTCTTTTGTTGAGCACACATTATGTACTTTCTATCACACAGGCCATTTGAGCATAATGAGATTGGGTCAAGCCATTGGAAGCTGGACCAAGGAGACATAGCCTAGGAGGGATGAATTCCATTGAGCCTTTCTCTCCTTAGTACCTTGAATATCTACAAAAATACACCATTATTCACAATAGAACAAGTACTTCAAAATGATGGAGTGTGGACTACCTTCGTGCAGGGTTCAAAGAAACCATTCCAAGCAAGGTCAAATGGATCGAGATTGGAAAGGTGAGGGAGTTGTACCCTCGTATGCTAAATAACTGAAAGTGTCTTTTGTGGTCGAAAAGCTCCTAGTAGGGAGAACTGATATGGAGCTTGAAAATTTCCCCAAAATTCAATGTTTTTGGATCAGTGTGCAACATGAACGGTCAAGTATTATTCGTTGTCCTCAATCTAGTGCAACTCATTTCGTACAAAATAGAAATTGTATGCTCCCAGAAACAGGTGATGTCTGTTTTCTCAAATACATGAATTTGGTAAAAAAAATGTAGCACTAAATAGACAACAGTCCGTAGTACTGATGTGGTAAGATGACTGTGATGCTCATGTGGGAGGTCACTGTACAACTCGTTGGGTTTCCTCCAATAAATCAAGTATTTCCAAGTGGCATGGTTTCATTAGTTTGAAATGGTGGAATATTATTGGTTTTTAGATTTTCTGGTGGCCAATCATGCACAGCCATGGGCCAACACTTAGCAGCCTAAGGGCCACCAAAATCTATGGCAAGTGAGAACTACACTCTCTGTGTTTCAAACTTGAGACTTGACCAACACAAACAACAAACCTAACCACTATGCGACCATGTCACTTGTTTAAGGTTGGCGTAGTTTTGGTATTTCAAGGTTATGAAGAGAGCATTTGGGAGAGGGTTGAACTAGGGCCTAGTCCTTGGCCACCCTAGTGCCACGGGACCAAAGAGGGTGGTCAAGGGTTGTACCCTACATGTAATGTCCTCAATTAAATTAATTTTGTTAAGAAGAATGCTCATTTTTTCAATTTGGGCATTGTGAATGTTTCAACATGAAATCTTATGAAAAGTGGGTTGAGGGAGTCCCTACTTAATTTTTGGGAGAAATGGATGCCACCAACCTTAGAGAAAAAGAAAATTAAAGTGGTTGTGAAATATAGGGCCCAGATGAAGTACGTACTTGGGGAAGAAGAAATTCAAATTCCTCTAGGAAAATTGATTTGCTGGAGGGACCCACAAGGAATTCATAGAAAGAAATTATAAAAGGAAGGAATTAGGGAGCAATAGGTGTCTTTTTCCTATTTGAAAATTGAATTTTCCTTGGTTGTTCAACTGAACCAATATAATGTTGTTTAGTACACGGGTGTCTCTGAGTGGAGATCTCAACCCTTGCTTCCATGCACATCGAGTGCAAGCCCTTAGAGAGAGTTCTACTTTATTGCAAGTCATATCAGTAGCAGTGAGTTAAGTTAAAACAACATTAAGTTGAGTTACATCAAGAGGGAAAGGAGTAGCAAGAGGGCTGAGTTAGAACTTCGGGAAAGTAGCAGCAGGAGGATTGAGTTACAACAACACAAGAATAGTAGTAAGAGGGCTGAGTTACAGTGGTAGGAGAATAGTAGCAACAAGGCTAAGTTCCAGTAGTAGGGAGAGTAGTAGTAGTGCAAAGCAGGGAGACTAACAACAACGTAGAGTAGGGAGAATAACAACAACATGGAGACTAGACAATCATTGGAGTGAGATTTGTTGGGGCAACATTATACAAGGAATTTTAGAGCTGGCATCTCGTAGATCATTTCGAGGGACATTGGAGGAGAATTTCTAGAGTTGGGAGTGTAAATATTGACAAGATTAGCCAGAAAAATAGAACTAGAATTTGGAGGAGGGCCAAGCTATGAAGGGTCCATTTTTGAAGGTTGGAACCATGGGAAACCCTTTCTGTGTTTTTTATGGGTTTTTGGAAAGGATTAAATCCCTAATGATCCATGTGGATTTTGATGGCCACCCAACTATTCCACTTGGACCCCCACAACTGCCTCTTTTAGTTTTTCAGTTTCCTTAATTGTAGCACGATTTACTATTTTTAGCAATTTTTCGAGTCCTGAACTTCTGGAGCCATTTCAAGGCCCTAAAAAACATTTTTTTGGGAAAACTAGGAGCAACATGGGTTGTTGATTGATGTTTCTCACTCAAAAGCTGTAGTCCTCAGATATATATTTCCAACAAGGTATTGTGTGTGGTGGGCTCCATTATTGCAGCAATAATGCTACAACTCCTGGAACTCCCTTCTTTAATTTTATCAACCCGGTAGTTCGTAACAAACATGGAAGCGACGGTGCTATATGCACAAGTACTAGCTATTGTCGTAGTTGTCACTTGGTCAGCTGGCACAAGTTCGCTAGGGGCTTAAGCCAACTTCTATGAGCTCTTAGAAGAATCTTTTTAACTGATGGATGAAATCTAACTCAAAGGAAGCTAATCTACTTGCGGAAAGAAACTAAAAGCCAAAAAGAAACACAAACCCTAGCAAACCCTAATTCTACCAACTAGTCCTACTGACGCAAAGGAGAGAATGCAAACTACGAAAAGAGATGCCATTACTTCTATGAAGGTAAAATACATGTGTCTACACTGCCTCTAGCTGAAGAAAACATCTTTTTGTATTTTTGACTAAGTTATTAGAAATATCATGCATGTGCTTTTAACTGGCTTTTCACTGTGCAGGGGTGGATCAAGGAGGAGAAATTCTTGGAAAAGGTTGGGATGCTACAGAGAGGGCCTAAGGGGTCTCTAACACCCTTACAGGGAGTTTCATAGAGTTTGGCTATCAAGAAACCTCATTCGTGAGCTTTTACAGGAAGTCTGCAGGGGTTCTACAGGATGTTTAGGATTTCTACAGGATGTTCTGTGATTTTTCTACAGGATGTTTAAAAATTGGATTTTGGAGGATGGGTGAGGGAGGTAAGGTGCATGAATGGATAGGGAGGTAGGGTAGGGGCCTGAAATGACCCAAGGACTGATGGATAGAGTTGAGGAGAAGGTGTAGATGGCTAGACTTGTTCCAAGAAGACTGAAGTAATGCTGCACAAAAGGTAGGGTTATGAGGGCAGTATGGCAACGTGAGGCAAGAAACCAAGTTAGGAGATGGAGAAGATGGGTTTGAGGGAGTCTGGGTAGACAGAGAAGTGGTACAGGTGCTCTACAATTTGTGTTTCTAACTGAACCAACAAAGACATGTAAGAAAACAAAGATCTAGTTATGCTACCCTAATATGATCTAGCTAACAGTAACAAGAATGGACAACAGCTTTATTTGCAGGGAAACCATGTATATTAACTATGCAATGAAGCATTCAAATATCTGAACATGTAACCAACTTCTGCAAATGAAAACCAAACACTAATGATTGCATGGCAAAGCAAAGTCAGTGTTTTTGTGGACAGCGAAGTCATCCTAGTCACAGCTCCTGATCCCAGTGAGGGAGAGGTGAAACCACAGATGTTTGTTGGCCCTTTTCTTGAAGCTTTTTGTGTTAACAACCTATCAACTAAATCTGAGCATGAAAAGCTATTTAACTCATCAAAAAACAAACTAAATAACAAAACAAGATTTAGATCTAAATAGCAGATTTTATTCTAAGAATGCAGCAAAAACACATAAAGATAATCAAAGGAGGTATTGGGTGCTTGAGATGGGCCCAACCCCAAGAGCTATAGCCTCCTAAGAGAGATTTAGAGCTGGTGCAAAGCTGGATTCATCTTTATTGAGCAAGAAAATAAGAGTTACATCAAAACTGTCCACAAGGAGAACTTGAAAATGAGCTGAAAGGAAAGCTAATCTATTGCCTAAAAATCGAAATACAAACTAGCTAACTTCTGCCTACAATATGACTAACCATTGAAAAACTACTAGCTAACCAAAATGAGGCCCTAAGCCTTCTTATTTATACAAATTGAGGACCCCAACAGTCCTCCTAAACTTTAGGGACTTGGCTGCCCAAGACTTGTAGTTAACAACAATCCTACTTGACTTGCTTGGCTGCCCTTGTGCTGATTGATTTGGTGGCCCTTGAACTCCGAGCTGATGGTGGAGAATTCGAGGTAAGGGCCGATAAATGAGGGGAACACCTTCCTAAAAATACTCTCCACGAATTTGGCTGCCAAGTTCTCATTTCAACCATTGATTTTGTCTCGAAATTGACCGAAAAGGCTACACAAAGCACACATTAGACTTGTTGGCATAATGACTAACCCAATTCACTCTATTAGCATAAATATAATAAAAAACATGCAATAAACTAATGAGAATGGTGGATTAAGTCGAATTAGGAGGTTGAATGAGCCCAAATAATTATCCATTTTTGGGGCTCATCATCACCCCCCTACTGAAAGTGTTGCTCATCCTCTGAGCAACCAATCTATCTCCTCGTATTTGATGGCCCTGGTGGCCTCCTTGTCATGCCAAGCTTCTGAAGTGATGTCCTCTTCTCTGTCGCGAAACCATTCTTTTCTCTTTGCTTCGTCCCACTACTTGTGCTTCTTTTTCTAGAGTATCTGCATGCCCTTTCTTTCCTTAAAATATAGTGGAAGCTCCCTCTTTCACTTCCCCTTCAGCTTGGGAGAGGTACTTAGGGTGGCCAGCACAGCTGCTGCCTCCCTAGCTAGGATTTCAGCCGATTTCTCCTTCTGCTTCCCTTTTTCAGGACTTCTTGTAGAAAGTCATGTAGCTGATTTCTGGCTTCCTCTAGAAACAGTTCTCTGTCTTCCTGTAGAAACAGTCTGCTGGTTTCCTGTAGAACCAATTTTCTCTGATTTGGCTTGCTTGGCTGGGGGTGCCTTCTCCTTGACCTGTGCTGTGGTTGCCTTGGCTGTATCCCTATTTGTTTGGCCTTTTTCAGTCTTCTTTGCCTGGGTTTGCAACCGCTTCTCCTTTGGCATTTGTGTCTTTATTTCACCCACTTGCCTCAACAGCTTGTCCTTTTCTTGCTTTTCCTGTGGCTTCTCCTGTGATTTTTCCTGTGATGGTCTGCCCTGGGTTTTCTTAACCTTAGCTTTCTTCCCCTTTGTTTTCCTCTCTGCCTCGGTGTGCTCCTTGTCCTCGCTGTTGGATGAGGTGAATTCTTCGGCCAGAGTCTGGATGTCATCACCCTTGGACATATTGTGGAAAACCTCCCAAGAAATAGGGACAATATAAGTATGGAGGGCATCTTCTACAAGGAGCTTGATAAGCCCATGATGGCCAGCTGGTCTGGTGTTCCCTCCTTCAGTTTCGTGCTACACTCAACCAATGACTATAGGAGGAAGTATGGAATGCTCAATTTTTGTTTTGAGGGAAAATCCATCGTGTGCTTGAGCTCTGTTAACAAGCGGAAGTGATAACCATACACGATGCTAAATGGCCCCTCATAGGTAATATACTTCATAATTTGAAGGTTGACTTCACTCCAAAATGGTTGTAGGCTAGCTCTCCAGATCCCATTTTTATCCTCTGAATACTGCTCTTCTGGTAGGAAGAATTCCTTTTTGGCTTCTGCAGGGACCTAACGAACTCCTCTGTGATTTCATCATCGTGACCTTGAATTTTATCACAGAAGGTCATCCACTTTGCACAGGTAAATAGGCCTACCACCTCAGGAGTTTCTCTCAACTTGTTGGAGTCCGAGGGTTCCTTTCTGATAAACCCTTCAGGCATGGTGAAAATACCCTATTTTTGGCTTGATCTCTGGTTAAGGTGGAAATTTGTATGTGGTTTTTCTCCTTGGTTCTTAGGACAGGGTTTCATCACCGTGTACCTCTCCTCTCACCAATTCTCGGGTTATAATACTGTTGTTGCCCCAAAACTCGACTGATCAACAAGAATTAAGCTCTCATAGACAGAGTGGAGAGCTAATTTTTACACCAACCATGTACCAGTCGCAAAACAGAGATTGGATATGTGCATAGGTGAGCATTACAGCGGTTTTTCATTTAAAATGGGGTGATTTTTCTTGGTAGGAACCATGGAGGTGAATATGACGCAGCACCATTCATAAGAAATTCTATATATTATATCGGCAAACCACCGTTTTTGACCCACAGGCAGACTGGTTCCAATTTTCCCCACTTCAAACAAGCTAATTCACCACCTTTTAAAATTTCATGCATGGGAATGGTATTTTTGAGCCTACCTTTCTTCAAGCTTCAAACTGGATGAAGAAAAACTTGGGCTTCTCTGCTCTGGAAGACTCTGCTGTACTTTCCTGTAAAACATCTTCGTGTAGAATGCTAGCCGATTCTGTAGGATGTCTCTGCGCCTCTGCACGATCTTGGTATGCAGGAGAATTTTGAACAGCCAAAAAAATCAGCGAAGGATGATAGGTTAACCGATTGTGGGAGCAGAGAATGCACCCTTCAGCTAAGAATGTTGCAAGTGCAAATTAATCAGCGGGTGGTGAGAGTCAGCCGAGCATTTTTAATTATGGCGTGATTTGTGGTGAGGTGGCAAAGACGTGCATTGGCCCATGCAAACTGTTGGTCCCCTGCAGTGCTTAACTATTTGTTCTCTACCTGTAATCTCGTCCATCAATCACGCTGAAGTTTAACTATCCATCACTACTTGTTTTCTGATTCCCTCCTGAGATGGCTGAGCGCACGTGTCTCATTCACCCATCGAGCGCTATTGAACTGGATGACGGTGGTTAGTTAGCTGACCACTGATTTTTTTTAATCCCGACCATCTCATTGCTCATGCAGTTTCTAAATTACATTCATGCAATTAGAGGAACAGGTTTTAGTCACGTACCTGAAGTCAAATGACTGTTGTGAAGTGCTTTTTGCTGCTGCATGCTCATATTCTGCTGCTGCATGCCTGGATCCTTTGGTTGCATGAGGACTTGGCTGATGATTTTTGGTTTTTTTTCCTTGTGCAGGTGTCCTCTGACCAGATCTAAGCTGCAGGCATTTGTTTCCATGTTCAAATCTGCACCTTCAAGCTGCTGCTGCTGAATTTTCACCGAACCAGAACTTGTTTTCGCCATTGCTTCCAAACGGTGAACCAGATTGATCTGAAACTTGCTGAGCATGTTCCTATCATCATGATGCACCTCCCATAGCAAAAGCGTGATCAATGGATGCACAAATTTCAAGAAAAAAGGAAAATGGCTGAAGATTTCAGAGATCAATTTCTCGGAAACCGTGGATCGGAATCGGTTGAAACTACTTGGGTAGGCTACTATCACCCATGTGCATCTCCCCATGAAACAGGTTTTGAAACGGATGCATGGATATGGATGAAATGCAAAAATGGCTGAAGGATATGGAGGCTGATTTCTTGGAAACCGTGCACTGGAATTGGCTGAAACTGCTCAAGCATGTTGCCATCAGCCCTGTATGATTCTCTGTAAAACGGTTTTTCAAATGGATGCATTGTTTTCAAGTTAAGGCAAAAACAAATTCTGTTCTAGGTATTTTTGCTTCAAGGCATTTTGCAATTTTGTTGCATGGTATGAAAAATGAACTTGGGCTGTGATGCAGGTATGGAGATGATGGAGGAGGAGTTTGAAGATTGCAGGAGGACTTCTGAACCCTTGAGGAAGCTACCATGTTTTCCAAACCGCCTTTTTGAAATCCATTTCTAGCTTCCTGCAATTTCTACAGGAACTTCCTGTAGAAGCACAATGTAGAAGCACAATGAGGTGGAAAAATGATGGAGAAAGGCAAGGGATGGAAACAGAGGTGCTTGTAGGCCTAACCAACAGATTCCCACCATCAGATTCCATTTTAGAATTGAATTTGGTTCGTCCAAAGGTTCTACAGGATGTTTCCTGTAGAAATTCAAAACTTCCTGTAGAAAACACAGTTTTCATAAAAGAAGCACAAAAATTCCTTTGTCTTTGTTTTGAGTGATCCTCCTGACCTGAAATGTCCTTCTTGAAACCTGCAATTAGCCAATGGAAATTAGTTTTATTTTTATTTCTCTTTTTCTCTTTTTTTTTTGAAAAACAACTAGGGCGCCTCATGGAGGTTTTCACCCTAATTGCCTGCCTTGGGCTCCTCCAAGGGAGGTTTTCACCCAGAGATCTTATTTTCTTTTCTCTTTTTTTCCCAACCCATTGACCGCCTCATGGAGTTTTTCAATCAATGAGCCAATATAAGGCGCCTCCGAGGAGGTTTTCACCTTAGATTTCTATTTCCCTCTTTTTTCGTTTTTTTCTTTTTCTTTTTTTCTCTTTTTTTCTTTTTTTCTTTTTCTTTTTCTACCCTACCCTACTTGAAAAAAAAAATCGTTCTCAAGTATAAGAATACTTCCAATGGAGCCATGTGCACATCGAGATTAGAGATAAACTGATGTGGAGGCTTGAAATGCATGCTTTGACAGCTATCCAGATCTCAGAGACCAAATGATTTGACTTTGAAGGGATCAAACATAGCTGAAGAAGAGAGTACTACTGCAACTTAGTGACCGTCTGGAACCATGTCTCAATATAGCTTTGATATCCTTGGTACTTTTGCTGATCTAGATCATTCTTCATGTCACCTTCTATCATGACTTTCTCGTCTTCCTCTTTTTGCTGATCTTTCTCTTGAATACATGGAAGATTTGATGGTAGCCATGAGGGAGATTTCTTGATCTCTGCTTCTGATGTCTTCTCTTCATCAAGTGTAGCCCAGGGTTCTTTGATCTCTTCTTTTGAATCTTCTTTTGCCTTTGGTCCTTCAATGTTGTCAACATAATCTCTTCTTTGTAACACTCTTCCTGAGCTATGGTGAAGATCATTGAGCTCAAGAGGAGTCATTTGAACATGTTGTGTCCCAGAATTGCAATTGTGTGGAGCTCCTCCAATGGACAGGTTTGGTAATGGTGGTATGGGTAGCTGAGTGGGGGCGTATATTTGAGATGGATGTGGATGGGGTTGTGGTTGGGCAGGAATTTGGGGTTTCCTTGGTGGAGCAGGAGGTGATGGTTGTGGACGAGCAGGTGGTGGAGGAAAAGAAGCGGGAGGAGTGTTGTATTGGGGCCTCCACCCCTGATGAGGTGCATTCCACTGAGGTTGTGGCTGAGCATAAGAGTGAAATGAATGAGCAGCTGGTTGGGCATAATATGGATCTATGAAGGAACAAGGAGGAGGTGTGAACCAGGAAGGATGAGCAGGGGGACCCCAAGAAGGCATGAAAGTGGCTTCATAGGGGTCATAATAGGTCTCGGATGTCCCTTGCAGTTCCTGCTGGTAAGATCTAGGTCCATGTGGCCTCCTTTGGTTCATATGATAGAGTGATTCAGTGGCTCCCTTGGCTTTTTTATATGCAGCTTTGATTATGGAAAAGGAAGGGCACTGATTCATAGGATGGTCTCTTTCACAGACAAAACACACTTCTATGGAGTGCAATGGACATTCATTCCTAGGATGCTTTCTAGTGCACCTAGGACAAAAAATGGCCAAAGCCCTCTTGGCTTCTTCTTGCTTCTTTTGGATCCGCAAGGTATCCAGTTGCATGGCAAGAAAATGCCTTACCTCGCTCTTGAAATCTTCCATCTGATTTGCAAATTCATTTTTGGATAAGGTATTGCTCCCAACATTTCTGCTTGTAGCCATTTGCTCCAGAGGAATATTTTCTTCTTCTTCTTCCCTTGAGGTTCTTGAAATATGTCTTGTTGTCCACCTAAGGGTTCTTTAATCACAGCCATCGAAGAAGAGAGAATGTTGGCTGTGTGAAGCAGTGGGGGTGTTGTGCAATCATTTTTCTAACTTATCTCTACTCCTACAAGGCATGAAATGAAATCTTTTTGGTTGATTTTTTCTTTTTTCTACTTCTACCTGCAAAACTGAAATAGATTGAACTGCAACTAATTATCTTGCTAAAATGAAAATGCGGAATTGAAATGAAAGCAGGAAAGGCCTAATCTATTTTGCTCAAATGAAATTGCAGGAATGAAATGCTAGTCTACGCTTGCGGAATTGAAATGCTAATCTACGCTTGCAGAAATGAAATTGCGGAATTGAAATGCTAATCTATGAAAGCGGGAAATGCTAATCTACTTTTGCATAAACGAAATTGCATAATGGAAATGAAATAAACTACTTAGCAGAAGATTGTAGTGGAAAATAGAAGAAAAACGACAATCACCAATACTTTGATGCTTCCCCGGCAACGACGCCAAAAATATGGTGGGATCCAGTATTGCAGCAATAATGCTACAACTCCTGGAACTCCCTTCTTTAATTTTATCAACTCGGTAGTTCGTAACAAACTTGGAAGCGACGGTGTTGTATGCACAAGTACTAGCTCTTGCCGCAGCTGTCACTTGGTCAGCTGGCACAAGTCTGCTAGGGGCTTAAGACAACTTCTATGAGCTCTTAGAAGAAGCTTTTTAACTGATGGATGAAAGCTAACTCAAAGGAAGCTAATCTACTTGCGGAAAGAAACTAAAAGCCAAAAAGAAACGCAAACCCTAGCAAACCCTAATTCTACTAGCTAGTCCTACTGACGCAAAGGAGAGAATGCAAACTATGAAAAGAGATTCCATTACTTCTATAAAGGTAAAATACATGTGTCTACACTGCCTCTAGCTGAAGAAAACATCTTTTTGTATTTTTGACTAAGTTATTAGAATTATCATGCATGTGCTTTTAACTGGCTTTTCACTGTGCAGGGGTGGATCAAGGAGGAGAAATGCTTGGAAAAGGTTGGGATGGTACAGAGAGGGCCTAAGGGGTCTCTAACACCCTTCTAGAGAGTTTCACAGAGTTTGGCTATCAAGAAACCTCATTCGTGAGCTTCTACAGGAAGTCTGCAGGGGTTCTACAGGATGTTTAGGATTTCTACAGGATGTTCTGTGATTTTTCTACAGGATGTTTAAAAATTGGATTTTGGAGGATGGGTGAGGGAGGTAAGGTGCATGAATGGATAGGGAGGCAGGGTAGGGGCCTGAAATTACCCAAGGACTGATGGATAGAGTTGAGGAGAAGGTGTAGATGGCTAGACTTGTTCCAAGAAGACTGAAGTAATGCTGCACAAAAGGTAGGGTTATGAGGGCAGTATGGCAATGTGAGGCAAGAAACCAAGTTAGGAGATGGAGAAAATGGGTTTGAGGGAGTCTGGGTAGACAAAGAAGTGGTACAGGTGCTCTACAATTTGTGTTTCCAACTGAACCAACAAAGACATGCAAGAAAACAAAGATCTAGTTATGCTACCCTAATATGATCTAGCTAAGAGTAACAAGAATGGACAACAGATTTATTTGTAGGGAAACCATGTATATTAACTATGCAATGAAGCATTCAAAGATCTGAACATGTAACCAACTTCTGCAAATGAAAACCAAACACTAATGATTGCATGGCAAAGCAAAGTCAGTGTTTTTGTGGGCAGCGAAGTCATCCTAGTCACAGCTCCTGATCCCAGTGAGGGAGAGGTGAAACCACAGATGTTTGTTGGCCCTTTTCTTGAAGCCTTTTTTGTTAACAACCTATCAACTAAATCTGAGCATGAAAAGCTATTTTACTCATCAAAAAACAAACTAAATAACAAAACAAGATTTAGATCTAAATAGCATATTTTATTCTAAGAATGCAGCAAAAACACATAAAGATAATCAAAGGAGGTATTGGGCGCTTGAGATGGGCCCAACCCCAAGAGCTATAGCCTCCTAAGAGAGATTTAGAGCTGGTGCAAATCTGGATTCATCTTTATTGAGCAAGAAAAGAAGAGTTACATCAAAACTGTCCACAAGGAGAACTTGAAAATGAGCTGAAAGCAAAGCTAATCTATTGCCTAAAAATCGAAATACAGACTAGCTAACTTCTGCCTACAAAATGACTAACCATTGACCAACTACTAGCTAACCAAAATGAGGCCCTAAGCCTTCTTATTTATACAAATTGAGGACCCCAACAGTCCTCCTAAACTTTAGGGACTTGGCTGCCCAAGACTTGTAGTTAACAGCAGTCCTCCCTGACTTGCTTGGCTGCCCTTGTGCTGATTGATTTGGTGGCCCTTGAACTCCGAGCTGATGGTGGAGAATTCGAGGTAAGGGCCCATAAATGAGGGGAACACCTTCCTAAAAATACTCTCCACGAATTTGGCTTCCAAGTGCTCATTTCAACCATTGATTTTGTCTCGAAATTGACCGAAAAGGCTACACAAAGCACACATTAGACTTGTTGGCATAATGACTAACCCAATTCACTCTATTAGCATAAATATAATAAAAAACATGCAATAAACTAATGAGAATGGTGGATTAAGTCGAATTAGGAGGTTGAATGAGCCCAAATAATTATCCATTTTTGGGGCTCATCAGTGTGTGTCAAACGGAGATCGTATACCAATGTTATGACCCCAAGAAGTTGATATACCAATTTACCCAAACCAGGACCATAATTTGCCGCTTCAGCCCCTAGGGTTAGGTTTTTGGATGTTTAGGGTTTTCCATTCTTTCTTAAGAATAAATAGGCCTTCGAGCCTCATTGTAACATAATTTAGAGGCAAGTAGTAGCCACATCTCTTCTTAGAGACAAGTTACCATCTCCTTAGCTGGTTTATTTCCATTTCTGTTTGTAAGCATACTTCAGTATTTTACATTAATTAAATGAAGTATTATTTCTGCTACACCTTTATATTTATGCTTATGTCAGTAATTTCTTGCATTCCTATCTAAATCTGAATCAGTGGTATTAGAGGGGTTTGCTCTTTCTCTGTTTTATTTGCATGTCCCCAACGAGGTGGGGATATAAGGAGTTAATGCTTGAATTGGTCAAACTCTTGCAATACCAGCCTCAAAAATCCTGAAGACCTCCCATGGTGAATGAAAAAAAAGATGAGGGGGAAGGAGATCCTATCAAAATCTTGCTCAAAGAAGCCATCGAGTGACAAAACAATGCAATGATGGAAAACTTTGCCTAGATCCTTATATCGGCGGCCTAGTCTATTCCTAGTAGTGTGGGATACAGATTACTATCATCGACAATCTCTATCACTTCAAAAATCCATCTTCGCACTCACGTCATCAATAGCCACCATGACCCCTTGCAATCTTCCCATGGGCAAGATCTTCTATTGGTTTTCCATTCACAATTGAATAGGAGACCACTATAACATGGGTCTGCCCATGCATTCCTATGTTTGTTTTGGTAGTACATTCATATCCAATCTAATATCTAGGATTACGTAATCCATTTCATATTCGCCAATTTGCGCAATCAACCTCATTTCCCTTCCTGTGCGTAATGCATGCTTTCCAATTTTCCAGACCACACATGGTTCTCTTGAGCCCGTGCACCCAGTGATAAGTTCGTGTAGTCCTTTTATTTCCTTTCTGATGCATAGTAGTTTCATACATATCTCTAGAAAGGTAGTAATCATTGAAGGATCCATCCCTGGTTCTAGTTGATCCTTACTACCTGAAGTGGAGGCCTCCATGAAGCTCTTCTTAGCTTCCATGAATGTCTCATTCGCAAGTTCTAAATCAAATTTGGGTCCCTTTGTAGTAACCTTGTGAACCCATGCACTTTCTTCTGACTTCTTACCCTTATCATCGCTAGTGTTCATACCACTCCTGAGCATAATTTTTACGTTTGGGTCTTCTTCGCACAGTTCGGACCTCATCATCTGCAAATTCTGAGTCGGAGGGGCCTGGAGTACCCCTTTTTCGCGCATCCTCGCTATCAATGAAAGACAATATTCTGCCTCATGATCAAATTGAGTATAGTACAAACATGATGTCCTTGTTGGGTTTGTAAAATCTCGGGCATAATACCATGGCCCTCCGCAATTGTAACAAATTAGATGTCTGTGACCCCTTCCTAGTCCCATTCCACCTCAACCTTGACCACGCCCATGAAATCCAGAGCATGCCATCCTTGCATTTGGATCAAGGGCTCACATTTCAGTCTGCTCCCTATAGGGAGGAGCCTAATCTATCATTAGTTCATAGCTTCTGTAGGTGCGTTCATCATGGCCTACCGACCCGCAAAAATTACAAAACAATTGTTGGCACGTCTGCGTATACTTCTGCAATAGATGACAATTATTCGTAGTGTGTTTTCCTCCAATGTGACAGATCGCACCCCATAGTGCAGGCGTCGTGCTGGGTCCTGCTTACACCTCAGGTCTTAACATCATCGGCCCTCCTCCCACCAAGTAATTCGCAAACACTAGACAATGGTCCTTTTCATGCCCTTGGCATTTGCATTTTGTGCACCATACCTCCCCGCGCGTCTCTGGCCGAGATGTCCTGTCCTATTTCAAACTTTGCATCTCTAGACACAAATTTCTCAATTGTGCATGTATTTGTTGGACTCCTAGACTAGGGTCTTATATAGGGTTCTCATGCAATCTCATTGCCATCTCCAAAGCTTCGGCCTAGGTGGAAAGTTTTTATTGTGACAGTGCCATCCTTAGATGCGGTGTTAGGGACACTACAAACCATTTGCGGTGTTTTCAATCCATCAAATTCATATTGGCTTTGCGAATCATCCCCTTCAGTCTTTCGTCCAAATCCTAGGGGGTCTCGCTTGGGAGCATCACAATCTCCTTAAACCCGATAATTGATTGTGTCTCTGACTTCGGCCCGCTAAATTCCCTGTTCAGCGCGATCTGGATTTCTGTGATTCCTGCATTTTGATGATCATTAGAATGCTTGATGTACCATGCTAATGTGTAGTCTTGCAGCATGCTAACTAGTGTGGCCTCTTTGATATTGTCATCCATGACTCCTTGCACTTCCCATATCGCCCTTACTACGAACCAGAATTGGTCCGGATCTTCATTCCCTACTCCTCTCAATACCGATAGTTTAATCACACTCGCCATATTGAACTGTGGTGGTGGCAAAGGTGGGGTGGTTAGAGATGGAGGTGAGGGGGGTGAGATGGGTGGTGGTGTAGGTGGAGGTTGCAAGTGTGGAATTTTCTGCCTTATCAAACTGACCGCACTTCTCGGAGAAACTTTCACGAGATCTTCCTCATTTTCCTATGAGGGTGAAATTAAGGGACTGGTTTCTAATTCTTCACTACCTCTGCTTCTATAGATATTCCCACTTCGCGTAGCCCAAAACATTAATTTAGTTCACATAACCTACTTTTCAAAGAATAGCATCTTAATCCAAGTGTTCAAATATTTAATATACTTACCTCGCGGTCCTTTGAGGAAGCGTCCCTCTGCCTCACTGTAGCTAACGGTCGTATCTACCATGAACTTAGTGATACATCCTCCTATAATTTGATCGAGCCAATGGTCCACATCTTGCACGATATTATCTCATTATGCTTCTAATATGCACACTAATTCCAGATTCCACATGATTGGTTTGTCGAGCCTACACCTTCTTTGATTGTCTGCTAGCTGCATGATCCACTCATATAGCTCAGAAGGAAAGGATGTAAATAAAATTTTGTGTATTTCCGTATATAAGTAGCACTCCAACCACTGTTCCTTCGATACTCGTGGATTCTTATTTTCTTGCATCGTGAACTCTAGAATCTTCTTGTCCAACCACTCTTTAATTTCTTTCTTCATTGGATTCCAGTGACACAAAATCAGACATCCCTTATGTAGATTCCGGTCCTGACAGTTGAACCATTTCTTGGCTTGTATGGGCCTAACATAGGTTCAAAGGTGATTTAGCCAAACAAATCCTGGTACTGCTAGCCCTTTTAGAAACAGTCCATGGAGCACAAATTGAGGTCTCACTCGAAGTAGTATGGGAGGGTGCTAGAACTAGGTTTCTGCATCCTCGGGATGTCTAATGAGTTCTGGTGGTCCGCGATTTAACCTTGCATGCATGTCGCTACGTGCAACTATTAGTTCCATGCAACCTGTGATGCTGCCTTCGCACAGCCCTACTCGGGGTGTGATCCATATTATTACCCAATTTCCTTACTATTAACCTATTATTATCCTATTACTTTAACTTATCCATGTAAATCTAATGATAATTAACAGTATATCTAGAATTCATATAAGTACACATGATAAACAAAAAAATATAAATGTATGAAATGCAACATACAAGAAGATGCATAGAAATTGGAATCAACTTCTCTTTATTATTCTTTGTTCAAGGTTATAGACCCGACACCTCCCTGCAGACTCAGTTGCAAGGATCTGCGCACTCAGCTGCGGACTCTATTAGGCCTCTGCACAGTCAGATACAGAGCATCTTCCTACTATTACGATCGAATATACTTAAACTCTTACTCTATGCTCAAACCATTTGTATTCATTTATCTCCTTCTTATCTATCTTTACAACTTAGAACCTCATTCTATTTATACAATCCCATGGTCCACGGACCATGGGTAGGCGAACATGACATTACATTACATTACAAAACTTAGGGCGTACAACCCTATGACTCAACCTATACTTAACACTCTGTGCCTGCAATTCGTGGAGTCTTATAACATATTTGACCAAAACTTGGGCTTTCAGCCCCAAAACATGTTGTGGGGGGATTCCATGCCCAACATTGATACATACAGAGAACATATTTTTTCCTATTTCTATACACACAATGGGCATAATTTTTCCCTGTTCTCATATATATACAGCGGCAAATTTGTTTCATCCATGTTCACAGTGAGAATTTTCGAAACAGAGAAAGGATTTTTGATAAGCTTTGGAAAAAACAAAGATTGAATTATGAGTTAAGGAGCAATAAAAAAATGGTATAAATGTTTTTATGATCTTTGTACACAGAGAGCAATGTTTTTTTTATGAGTTTTGAAGAACAACAATTTTTTTGTAGTAGAACAAAGGTTGAAGAAGATTGATTTCATTTTTTGTGAATAGCATCAGAGAAGAGGTAAGCCTTATCACAATAATGCATGAATAAGTCAACAACTATATGTATGTATGCATAAATTTTTATTTTCAAAAGGAAAATGTTGACAGTGCAAGGCTACATAAATTGGTTTTCAGAGCATATGGCTACTAGGGTAGAACCAAAAGATTTCAAGATTGAGCATTGAGAAAAAGAGACCACAGAAAAAATTTATCAAGCTTGTCTAATAGGCTTCCTCCAAAATTTTAAAGGACACAATGAAAGCATCATGAGGGAGTTCATAAACAATTATGCACAAGAAAAAACCATGGTGGGAAACCTAGTTATCCCATGATGTCCAAAATTCATTTCTCAAGCCTTAGATTTACCACTGTGAGGGAAACAATATCATAAGGGATTGCACTTTAAATAAAGGGGGCGTACTTTCATTTTAGAGAAAAATAGAAAGGGATAATTTGATAGCACCAAGGGCATACCTAGCGAATGGTTTAATGAGCCATAGGTAGAATTGGTTTTAATTATTTTGATTTTTTTTACATGTGACAATAGGTAGAGTGTGGTGCATCTTTGTCATATCATATTGCTCCAACATATCAAAGGAGACGTGAAAGTCAATTTTCCATATATATTTTCTAAGAATCTAATTAAAATGATAGAGAATGTGAGGAATGAAACTAAACCCAAGGAAGCACAAATCTACCACTAGGGACTCATAAAAATTCTTGTATAGTATCAAGTGAAAGCCTAGGGTGTATTGTGGAAAGATTTTTTAGTTCAACATAATTTTGAAGAACATGTCATAGAAGAGAAGTTTAAACGAGTTTTTGAAACAAGGAGTATAATGAACTCACCTCTTTATCCAAGGACAAGGTCCAAAAGGAAAAGAAATACTATCATGGTTGAGAGAGAAGCATATTTCCTATCCACTCTTGGAAGCATAGGAGAAAAAGTCTAGTAGAAACAAATAGTAAAGAGAAAGACCGTGAGGTACAAAATGTTGAAACACCTTCCACAAAAAAAAAAAAAAAAAAAAGTTGATGGAATCATTGAGAGATTGGAAAACGAAGCCTATGAAAAGATATTGGAGAAAGATTCATACTTTGATAATGTTGAAGCCACTTCATTTTCCAAAGACACAAAAGAATTGGAGAAATAGCTACACCTTAGAAAAATAAAAGAGCTAACATATCAATTGGAGATAAGTGGAATTCTAATGAGGCATTTGAAAATAAAAAAAGATATACAAGAAAAACAATGCAAAATTGAGCAAGGAAAATGAAAAGCTAAATGAAGAAGTTGGAAAACTAAAAACAAAGAATAATCTTATTTGCAGGCAAGCTTTTGGGTGGCTCAAAGACAAAAACTTATGGAAGAACAAGTATGAAAAACAAAAATGCATGGCTACAGTCTACAAGGAAGTGCAATATAAGGGAATTGATTATCTACTACAAGAAGCATAGTAGGAGGCATCTCGATCAGGTACAAGGTTTATATCAGAGCTCGTAACGTCCAAGAGAAGGAAACAAGCATGAGGACATTCTTGTATATCAGCAAGGGGGAGATGTTGGCCCTCGTTTTTATCCAATTTTGCATAATTAAATACACTTAATTTCCATATTATCCATCCATTTACCATCCGTATACACCCTATTTTGACAAAGTTATGCATATTTACGTAAATAAATTAATTTTGTAGATTTTTAGATGTTTTTACAAAGAATGGATTTTAAGTACATTTTTGGACAAGACTAGAAATTCTTGTAATGGCTTCATTGATGTCATACTTGCACGAAACCTTGACACGAGCTGAGCACATTTCTAGAAATATTGGGAACTAAGAATGGACGTGTTCCTATTGGTTTGGTTAAACAGAACTTAAACATGCCCTGTCAAAGATGGTTAAATATGACCAGTGAATCAGGAAATCCCTAGGAGATAAGCCAAATTTTGGATTTTATGGGATCTTCCAGATTTTGAGTGATTTGATGTATCATCTCGACCTGGATAGATAATATAAGGATATACATAGCTATTAGAAACATTTTAGTTCAGTTTGTTTCATATTTCTCTATTTGAACCAAAGCATTGAAGGCGTCAGTATGTAGAATTTCTATAATTTCATATTGAGACTTCTGAATATTTTGAGTTAATTTGAGGAATGAGTTCTATATTCTTTTCTTTGTTCAATGTTTGTGGATGACTAAACGAGTTTGCAGTAGCTGATAATATCTTCAATTGTGCAAGGCAAGGGTGGAGGGCCACCACACAAAGCTAAGTAAACTTCATGGTTAATTTAGCTTAATTTTCATAAAGTAGTTTTGCTTCAGATTTGTTTAGTTAATTAGATGAATGAGGATTTATTATGTTTGCTAATAAATCTTGGTTTACTTATAATTTAAATTAGAAGGGACAAATGAGTGTTTAATTTAAACTCTCCTTCTATCTGATCAAAGATTAAAGACTAGAATTCACGTTTCTTGCTTTTAAGTGATTTTCTGAATTTCCAGTTTTCTAACAATGGCATTAATGATGAAATATTTTATAACGAAGAAAAGCAAGGACCTCATTAGTTAGGAGCCTCTTCTGTTATTCTTTTATGCATCTTGAGCTATTGTTCATTAGTGGTTTTGATTTATGTTCATAAATTAGTATTGTAGAAGAAGGTCAATCTTGTTCTCCTAAGTTAGGAGCCACTTCTCGTGCTTATTACATATTGAATTAGAAATTACTTAGTTAAATTTTATATTTGTAATATGCACTTCTAATTAAGTTATAATTGCATTTCCTTCAATTTCCATAACTTATCTTCTAAAGCTGATTATATTTCATATCCATATATTTTGGACATGCTTCTAAGTTCTACAAACTTCGATTGATATTTAAAATACTTGTGTTAATTCACTCAATAAATTGACCCAACATAAACCCATTGTGATTGGGTGATTGATGTAAGTTTGAGTCCTTGGTAATAGGAAAAATCATATTTAGCTTAGTCATAGAGTCATATATTTTATTGTACATCCTTCAGAAATTTTAGCATGTACTAAGGGGGAGCATGGTCAATATTCAATGTTCACACTCATTCATATCATATTTACAACACTCATATCCATAAAGGAAGAAAATTTTTCATTCAAGCATTTTTCAACCCTTTTCCCTTGATTTCAAAGGGGGGGAGTAACTTAGTGTTTGAAAAACTTGGTGGTTGGATTGATGTCTTTCATATGTATCTAGAGGTTGTAGTGATTAGTTTGATGTGTCCTACAAGTATCTATAGGTTGTGGTGACCAAACACCAATGTGGTTTCCATCGAGTCCAAAGGGGGACATTGTTGGAATTATGACTTATGTGTTGTCCTTGATGCAAACCTATTTGATGAGTTTTATTTTTATGGAAACCTACTTGATGAAGATGTCAAAAGGATGTGAAAGAGAACTTGGTGAAAGTCATAGTAGTTCAAAGATAGAGGATTGATAAAGTTGAAATTTCAAGAAGTATAAGCGGGTTTTGTAAAGCAAAGCCACGTACACATGCGAGTATGAAGAGGGAAATGTGTGTACAGTATGTGCGCCATGGATTTTAAAGTACCAAGAGACTTTACCATGGTATTTCCATGTGGTATTGAGCCTAACAAATGGATATTTGATCATGTATAAGAATACCATCGACAATAATATGGTTTTCAACTATGGTATTGGATAAGTGCTAATCTATATAAGGAGATGAAGGTCAAAGTGGGAGAGGTGTGAAAGTGATGAATACTTCATGAATAGTTAGATCTAAAGCAATTGTGCATTGATTTGTTTGATCTAAAAATAAGTATGCACCCAAGAATTTGATGATGGAATTGATCCAATGGATCTCAAATGACAATGTCGATTATGGGTTTATTTGATCACTGATGAAAATGCCTTGACGCATGATTTTTTCTATGTATGTCAATATCTGGGTATGTCTAAAGTTATGTGATCTAGTGAAGGTTTGTGCAAGTAATTGTAGATCTCTATGCGTGTTCGATAAGCTGAAAGGCATGTAGACATGCATGTTTAATACTAGTAAGTCACATATATATTCATATCTACATGTGGGTTTCATTCTGAAGAAGCGCGTATACACGCAAAATGTTTTGAGGAAAGAACATATATAAGCTAGCATTTTGATAAAGAAATATGTCTGATGAGCTTAACGAGTCTTGTTGTGATTTTTTTGTGTGTCAATGAAGTCTTACTTGATGATCTACGCTTAAGAGTGATGTTTGGATTAAGGATTGATTGATTGAAGCATGATGATACTCATAGTTGTTTGTGATTGAAGATCCATGAAAATTTTGTGATTATTTCATAATGATGTAGTGGTTGTGTGTATGACTCATTATTTAGCTCAGAATGACAGTGATTCAGTTTCATGATTCAGTGGTTTGAGATCTGTATGCGGGTATGCTTTATGGAAAGTGCGTACACACCTGAGTATGATAATGTAAAGTAGCGTATATATTTTGATATATTGTTGGTCACAATTTGCAGTAACATAATCTAGTTTTTGTAATGAGCACTATATTGGTTGGTATTCTCATTAGAGTGATATAATTGTTTTGGTTGTGTAAGTTAGTTAATTTGAGTTTTCATTGATTCAGTGATTTGTTGGTTTAATTGCTTCAGTAATTGGTTGGTTCAATGGTCACAATGATTAGTTTTAGTTTTGATATTTAGTTTTTGGCTTAAGTGATGGTAGTAGGTCCAATATGGAAATTTGATGAAATGTCGCCAACAAGTTGTGATGTGTTGTATCACGTGGATCTAATATGAAAATTTATGAAACGTGGACCACAAATATGTTGAGGGTTGGATCCTTTAGTGAGGAAGTTGAATCTTCCTTCGAGTAGTAGCTGGTAAATCAGACAAGAGGGTTGAACGTCCCTTCTATTGAGTGCCAGTAAATGATATGAGGGGTCGGAGCTCCCTTCTAGTGGGTGTTGGAGAATGAGAGAAGGTTGTAGCCTTCTGCACATGGGTGCTTGCATTCTAGTATGAGTCTGCACAAGTAAAATATTGTAGGAATGCTTTCATTATAATAAATATGAAGAAAGAGACGAAAACAATGGTGGTTTCTTACCACATTGGGTTTCCACCTAAAAATCATGGTGTTCATGTGTGTTGATGTCTTTCTTATGTGTGATAGTTTATTTTGTTGTTACTACACATTATTATTGTAAAGTCACATACAAAAGTCTAGATATGAAACTGAAAAGTTTAATGAGTTTTAAATACTAATTCACTGCCCCCTCTAAATAATTTTAACAACAATATTTTTATGCCCTTCTCCATCTTGATCTTCTCATTAATCTTTTCCTTCAGTGCCATCTTTCTCTATTCATTGCTATTATGAAACAAGTCAGTCAAGGTTTTCAACATTGCATATGGTGTATCCTTTCCTGTAAATGTTTAAGACAATATGATCTCGAACTCCTTCTAGTATGATCCTTCTCGCCTTTGCAACACATTTCTTCCACTCTTGTAAATCTTGAGCATCTCTTGTTGGAGGCTTAGGAATATAATTGTTTATACATTAATTCACCCCATTGTCTTCTAACACTGCTTCCATCCTGTCCTTTTGAGAAATATAGTTCAAACTACCCTCAAGGGCATATTTGATTCTCAATCTATATAATTACATCATGCTCCCTCTGAAGAATAATACTGCAAATTTGATTTCATGTGCAAAAGACAAACTCATATTCTCTTCTTCTAGAGTGATTTCTTCTTCCATACCATGTATAAATTCCTTGTATATTCAAACTTCTTATGTAATTTTCTAAAAGAAAAGATAGGAATCTACTCTACTCGTGAGCAAAAACAATTAAGCAATCGAGAAATCACGAAGCATATAAGAGAAAGAATTCAATCAACACATTACAAAATGATTTCCTAGGGAAAACAAAAACTAAAAACCTTTGCTATTTGTATATTGCTTTAGTAAAAATATGAGAGTCTTAGAATGCTTTTCTCAAGATCGAGCAACCTATACACTATCCCTATCTATCTCACTACTTCCTAGAAAAACCTATGCTAATACTTAACCAATTTTCGGCTTTCCCAAGTCCCTATTTCCTTGTATTTTTTCCTTGGGAATTAGTCCCCTTTTAATTTGGGAAATTCTTCAATATGAATTGTGCAATCCTCATCAGCCTTCCTCTCACTACATGCACCACCTATAGAATTTACATGATTATACAATTGATAGTATAGTTCTGTTCAAATCCAATCTCAACTAGGTATGAGTGAATGATGAGTTTACTTCTTGAACAAAAGAAGAAACACCCCACTATGTGAAATCCTACTAGTTCATCGCTTAGTTGGAACTAGTTTTAGTGAATTTAACTCAGTTCAACTAAATTAATTAATTGCAACTCAAAATAAACTCAAGGGATCCTATAAATTAGGAGACACTCTACATGACTCAAGTTAGACCCTCAACTCCAATTAACTGATTGAACTAAGTGGAATTAACTTAGTTAATTCCTACAAGCTGTCTTTCCATGTGGAATTACAATTTTTATTCCTAATTTAATTTAATGAGAAAACTATATTAGTATTTTCTTGTTGCATTTTCAACACCTTGACCTAGTCCTTTCAATATTTTTCACATCATTCCTTGCCTTCTTCCTTATTAATTATATTTTCTACGTTCATTATAAGCCTACAAAATTCCTTCCTTCCCTTCTCACCCTTTTACTTGGTAAAAGTACATAGTACACTCCCTAATTAATTCCAATGCATGCCACTTTTGAATATCATTCTCTACTCAGTAACAAAAATTACAGGAAAATGTCCTCAAAAAGTTTCATATTTCTGCATCATGGGGAAGTTTAGCTGTGAATGTCCTCAAACTTTTCATATCTCACACCAAAACCCCCTTCCCTATGCAAGTTTCCATATAATGTTTCAACATAGTGAACTCATTCCTATGGTGTCCCTCCTTCATAGATATGATGAACAATACTTCATGGCACTTTTCCTTATGTTTGGTCAATTCGTGCAACTAAATTGTCAATGCAACTAGTTCTAACTGAAGAAAATTCATGCAACTACCATGTCCACTTATTGTCGGAGATGCCTCCAATTTTAGCACAAACTCCAAGGCTCCTAACTGTGATGTAATTTTCTACTAGGTCAAAATTACTTGAATATGGAGGGGTTTTTTATAAATGAGCCACTCCTTGTGCTATGCATTTGCAATCTCAAATGTTAACCTATCCATCAGTACCTTAAGGCTTTCATTAAAGTTCATGGTAGACTCATTTTGACCATGTTTAATTTCCTTCATTTCTTTAATACGTTGTGACTTGTATTTGGGTTTATGAAACTCTTTAGAAATACCTACTTTATATCTATCAAAGTTATCTAATGTCCAAGTTGGTTAGTACTCTTTTACATCATGCACCACATCAATGTGCACTCTTTAAAGGTAGTTTCTAGCTATGTAATTGTAATAGGCTCATCTTGGACATGCTTCACAATCCACACCACCTCACATAAAAACAAGTTTTATCAAGATCCTCAGTATCAATCCCATGAGAAATAGGCTTCCTCGAAGTGGATTTTTCCATTGTATTCTACGAACTAGTCCCTAATAGAGGATTAATAGTTATAAACATATTTTTTCATATAATACTCTACATAATATTCTTTAATGGAGAACCCTTGGGAACAATTCACTTCAACTTATTAGTTTCACTACTACTATTACAATTAGTAGGACTACTCCCACATTCTTTATTGAACAAAGAATAAAAAGCACTACGAGGTGAACTTACCTCCTAATAAAATAATGTGAACGGGATAATAAGTTTGACATGTGGCATGATATAATAAGCGTGACTAGGATTAAAATTCTAATATTCTGAGGCTATGTTTTGGGGATCCTTCATCCTCTTCTAATATTCTAAGGCTATGTTTTGAGGGTCCTTCATCCTCTCTTCTATTCAGTATGCCAAGTTGCACACTTTCGGGACTTCTTAGATCTCCACTTTTTTTTATTCTCTTATGATCTCTTTTCGCCTCCTTCACTGGACTTCTCTTAGCTACAAATTTTGATTCAAATATTTCTCATACCTCATCATCTTGTCAAAAAATTCTTGTGCTACACAATAATCCACACTCAAAACCTGTCATCTTTCTTTTTCTACCACACACATTTTTCCGTGATTTCCTCCTTTGACACTAGTAATTTTCTTCTAATACCTTCTAATAATTAATTTGGAGTTCTCAGCATTTCATCCACTCTATACCTCCTTCTTTATCTGTATTGCAGACCTTGTCCCCTCAATCCATTCTGTGGTCATTCTTGAACTCACCCTTAGTGCACAATTGGTTTAACTTCTCATACTATCTGATTCTATCCTTACGACTCCCTTGTCACACTATAACATTAACATTTTAATGGAGGTTGGCAGTGATCTAATACACCTTCCACGCAATGATTTTAAGAACTTCCTCTCTACGGCATTGTATGATACAATAGACTCAACAAAAAAATATTTAGTGTACTCTTCTAATATACATTTGAACCAATAGTGTATTTCCTAAGAGATCCTATTACTTATAGACTTAAATTTCCAAACCAATTAAGGGGTCCATCACCTCAAGAAATGATCTCAGCCAAGGCAATAGACTTAAATTTCTAAACCAATTAAGGGGTCCATCACCTCAAGAAATGATCTCACCGAAGGCACTTAGGAACTTATAGGGATTCCAGGAACAAAAATTTTGCAAAGCTGAAGAAAATTAGATTTTTCATGCAAACAATCCTCTTCAACAATGTAGAGTAGTCAATTCACAAACATAGAATAGATCTAGTTTCAAACATACATAATAGTAGTGACCTATGTCCAAACATTAGAAAATTTGAAGCGGGTGATTCATTTTCAAACATGACACAATAAAGAAGATTTAAACTTTTAATATGATACAACCTTATTAGAAAATTACTAGAGTATTTTGATAATAAACATGACCTAATGTATATTGCACATATATCCTTTAACTCAACTACCTTCCAAATATATCCCTTCCACCATATATTTCAATTTTGGAGATTTGCTCCTTCTATGGCAAATTCTACAAGATATTTAGTGTTTTTCATTTTCACCCATAATTTAACCGAAACTGTCAAAATTCCATCAAAATTGCTCGAAGTCTTCTACAGAAAAATCACACTAACAAGTAGTATAAATATATGAGTACAATGAAAAAAATACTATTAAAACATAGAATTTTTGAAGCACCCTTCAATTGTCAGTGTATGTATACTTCCCTTAGCTCTATGATAATGGTTGGAGATGAATTTCTATGTTACCATTGTTTTTTTACTTTATTCCTATGCAGATTGCAAGAATGGTTCAAAGGGTGAACCTTTTAGTTTCAACTTTTGCTATTTTTTGTAGTTTATTAGAAACATTTAGTTTTTCTTCATAATGCCTAGCTTGAGTATACCTAGAAATCATGGAGTTACATTTCTCATTAACATTCTATTAAGTATTTTCTATACATCTTCCATTCTCCCATTTTGAACATATTGTGGAATAAACATGTTCCAAAATACTATATCTCATTGTTACATTTTGCAATATATTTGTTGTGCACATTTCATACACAGTCCTCTATATGATATTTGTCCCTAGAACCTATAAACAATTTCATAGTTGGGCTTCGACGTTTTACATATAAGCCTAATGTTGAAATCATGCTTTGGCACCACTTATAATATTACAAGGTTATCCTATTGGGGAAATGATACTCATAGTTCTATTAATATCATAATAGCACAATGCAAAACACCATATACATCACCTAGAAATGTTTAATAGAAAGGGAAATTAATGTGTTCCATTGCTCTCACTTTACCCTTTTATTTATAATTTTGGGTTATAATATTTGTTATTCATAAAATTTATTTTAAGAATATTGTATAATTTCTCTTAGGAACCATGTGTAGGTTCCACCACACCACTTTTTTTTGTGGATTCCTTGCAACATATTCAAAAATGTTAAGTCAAGCGTAACCACTTTAACTCAACTACCTTGCACATCTATCATTTCCAAGGTATCTTTCCTTATGTGAGAATTTTGAGCTCTCCTCCTTCTGTGGCAATTTTGCATGTTATTTTGGTGCTCTTCATTTTAGCCCATAATGTAAACAAAACTGTCAAAATTCCATCAAAATGCCTCTAAGTCATTTACCTAAAAATGTCCTTAATAAGTAGTATAAATATATGAGTACCATGAAATAAATTACAATTAAAACATAGAAATTTTGAAGCCTCCTTCAATTGTCCCAATGTGTATACTTCCCTTAGCTCTATGATTGCACATGAATTTCTATGTTACCATTGTTTTCTTACTTTATGACTATCCACATTGCAAGAATGGTTCAGAGGGTGAATTTATTAGCTTCAAGTTTTGAAATTAGTTCAATTTTATTAGAAATATTTAGTTCTTCTTCACAGTGCCCAACTTGAGTATAAGTAGAAATCATGGAGCTACATTTCTCATTAGCATTCTATTAAGTACTTCCCATTCATCTTCCATTCTCCCATTATAAACATATTCTGAAATAAACATGTTCCAAAAAACTATATCTCATTGTTACATTTGGCCATCAATTTAGTGTGACCTTTCATTCACCATCCTCTATATGAGATTTTTCATCAAAACCTATAAACAATTTCAAGGTTATGCTCTTACTTTTTCCATATAAGCTAAATGTCTAAATAATGCTTTGAAACCACTTATGATATTAGTAATTTATCATATTGGGGAAATTCCAGTGAGAGTACCATTAATATGGTAATAGCACAATGCATAGGTCCATATGCGTCACCTATAAATCTCTAATAGAAAGAGAAATTGGATGTGTTCCATTACTCTCATTTTAACCTTTTATTTATAGTTTTTGGTTATAATATTTGGTATTCATAATTTTTTTTTTGAGGATATTATATCATTTTTTCTTAGGAACCATATCTAGGTTCCACCACACCACCTTTTTTGTGGATTCCTAACACCCCATACTCTTTTGATTTCCCTAATGTGTAGTCATAATCACCTATTATTACATGTGTTCCTTACATCTTACATCTCCTATTTTAACACAAACTCTCTAACTTGAATTCACAGTCACCCTAGCATTAGATGACATTGGTACATTAGCCCATTGACCTAACAAATTTATACACACAAAGACATCCAAGCCTCAATAAATTTATGCTTACCAATCTAATTAACATATAGATGTTCACAAGCCTAAATGTCATATGTATATTTACTAGACCATTTACGGGTTAAGCCAGGTTATTACAACTTTTGGTAACAATTGACACCGTCTCACCCCATGCTTATCTCACAAGGATGAATAGAAGGTTCTCCATAATTTCGATAGTATTCCCTAAGATGGCTAGTATAAAGTTTCTTGCTTATGAAATGTCCTTATTATAGGATATTTGTGGTGCCTTTCCATCACTCTATCCATGAGACAATTATGCATTACATGAATTGTCAAATATTTTCTCTCAAAACATAAAAGCTATAATGGCAACCCATCCATTCCTTGTGTAAATGGGGGGTTGATTGAACATGGAATGTCACATCCCATCCAACAATTATTATAAATACATTTGTATGAGATTACTTAGATAAATGTACATAAGTAATGTATACATTTAATAACACTCCAATGAAAAACCAAATTATTTCTATTTAATATGGATAAATAAATTATAAACATATCTCAAAAATTATTTATATAGCATGTAGTAGAGTGAAGTCATCTTATTGTTTTGATTGTTAAGTTGATTACACATGTTACATAAAACATTTTTCGACATATTAACTTAAAAAAAAAAATTATATTAAGTATTTCCTTACATTTATATAGACTTATAATCTAATTTTCTACATTTTCATTTATATATATTTTATTTTATTTATAAAAAAATAATTTAAATAACCAAAAAAATGATAATGTTATGCAAAAATATATTCTTGAAAAGACACCACTCAACAATCAAAACCACTAGAACTAGAAAGTTTTTCGATCTTGATGTAATTGAAGAACAACATCTAGAAGGAAAATGTGAATAACCCTAGTAGCTCTGCAACTATCTAACCTAGGGTTTTGCTTGCAGTCTGCACATTGTTACACACTCTAGTATGGGGCAGTGCCCTATTCATGGATCTAAGATAGTGAGGGCTTTCCCTGGCCCAACGGATGAAGTAAGCGGGGGCCAACGGGACCCCGTCTTACAAACAAATAATCATGGACAAAGGTAAAAGTCCTTCGGAAGGAGTGAAAATCACGTGTTCAAACACCACAGGGAAGAATGAGCTCAGCAAGAAGACAAAAATGGATGGAAATACAAAGGAAACCCAGTTTCTACATCAAACAAAAGGCATAAAAATTCTGGAAGGAAAAGACAAACTAGATCCCACTCAATGAGCGAGAAAGAACAAAAAAGAAGCGGAGGATGCAGAATCCTCCCCCTTGAAAGGCCCAGACCTAGAAGAACCGACTGCGGAAAATAGGCAACAAAAAGACCAGGGGAGATGTAAACCAAAAACTACAGAAAGCCTGAGGGTTATCATCACTGACCATGAAATGCAAGCCTATAGGGATCACATGGTTATTCATGCGGTGATATGCAAGTTCATGGGCTTTTGCCCCAACAGCAAAAGCCTTATGCCAATGGATCAAGCAAACTTGGAAGCCGAAAGGATATGTTACACTCCACCTGGGGGCCAAAGGTTTCTTTACAGTGGTCTTTGAAAACCTTGAAGATAGAGACAACATTTTTCATGGAGGCCCTTACTTCTATGCCTCGGCTGGCCTCTACATGAGGCCCTGGAAACCAAATTTCGCACCGGGGCAGGAAAATTTCAAGCATGTTCCTCTGCTAATCTGCTTGTTTTCCCTCCCTATCGACTACTGGAGACCGGTCACTTTGGAGCAAATTGGCAATAACTGGGCACCTTCATTCAAGCATCAGAAGTAACCCTCCAAAAAAGGTACACATCTTGCTCTAGAATCTGTCTTGAAATTGACGTTTCAGGTGCTCTCCATGAGGGTCTATGGTTGGAATACATAGATGAAGTCTTCTTTCAAGTCATAGACTATGAACAAATACCCTTTAGATGCAGAAAATGCCATGAACATGGCCACCTGATCTAGGAATGTCCCATGCACAAGCATGTAGAGAAGGCCAAGGATACCCCAAGAAAAGATCAGGATGGTTTCGTCCGACCCACAGGCAGACACCACAATAACAGAAGAAACCAACCGAAGACAGGAAACATCAACAAAAGGTCTATGAACGCCTTTGAGGTTCTTGGAGAGGAAACTAGAGCAGAGGAGGATACCCAAACACTGGCAGCGGGGTAGGCCATCCTGGAAAAGAATGATCAGAACAACCAAATGCCAACTCCAATCTCGATTGATGATTTTCTCTGAGAACCAGGATTAAGGAAAGGCACAGAAGGGGACGAGGAAACGACACTAATTGAAGTGGGAACAGAGGATCAGGACCTAAATGACACTCTAGAACAAGAAGGAAAGGACCTTAACACCATAGTTGAGCAATGGAAACAGAAAGTGGTGGAGCACATTCCAGAGGAAGAGATTGATAGAGTCAACTTCCTCTTTCTATCAAGGCAGGATGCAACCCTAAGAGGGCAGAAAATGGGTCTGGGCGCAACAAAAGGATTGGGCATCAAGGCACAAAACCTACACCAAACTTATTCTAATGCAAAACACGAAAAGAAATGAGGCAGAAGAACAAACAATGAGGCACTACATGAGCTCGGCCAAATTCTCATCAACCCGGGCAAGATGGAGCTCCTTAAGGCTTTCCCTCTCTCCTCATAATTGTAGTTTAACTATGAAGATACTCTCATGGAATGCATGAGGGCTCAATAGCCAAACCAAACAATGATTATTGAAAAATAAAGTCACACAGGAAAATCCGGACATTGTTTTCCTGTAGGAAACCAAATGCTCTAGGCTAAAGCTAGAAGGAATAGGTAGAAGACTGGGAAAGAGAATGGAGCACTTGGACGTAGAGGGTAATGGTCTGGAAGGGGGCTTAGCCATCTTCTGGAACCCACACTCCCTACTCCTCCTTAATGTCGAGGCCTCCAGATCGTACATTTCCACTGAAATGCAAATCCTCGGCGAAGCTGGAACTTATTTATTCACAAATGTCTACAGCCCCCAAAGGCTGTAGGATAAACTACAGCTACTGGACAACCTATCCAAGATGCAACAAAGGCAGTCTCATGCTAAGGCCATCTATGGAGGATATTTCAATATGATTACCTCTTTAGGGGAAAAGAAGGGAGGACTTCGAACCTTAGACATTGATGCAAAGGCCCTCATTTCTTTAATAAGAATGGCTAACCTGGTGGAAATCCAACCAAAAAATGGCATTTTCACTTTGAATAATAAGAGAGGAGGAGACATACTTATCGCATCTAGGTTTTATCAGTTTCTAATCTCGGATACCATTCTCCTTGAAGGAATCATAGTGGAATCTGAGATTATTCCATCTGGAGGATCGGATCATTAGCCCATCTCTTTACAGGAAACCATTCTAAGCACCCCAAAAAATAGACCCTTTCTTGAAAATTCTGGCTCAGTCATCCAACCTTCTCAACCAACATCCAACTTTGGTGGAAGGAGCATCTGGACATTAGAGGAACCAAAATGTTTCAACTACAAGCTAGATTGAGGCACATTAGAGCAAAGCTTCAAATTTGGAACCAAGAGGTTTTTGGCAACATCTTTGAGGACAAGCAAGCCCTAGAGGATCAGATGACTCTAATACATAACAACTGGATCAAGGGGGACATATCTCAAAACTCCATTATCACAGAGCGTGAACTCCTTCAAAAATGGAATGATAGATGCAATTAGTAAGAGACTTTATGGAGACAAAAATCCCATATTCAATGGTTGAATGAAAGTGAGAAAAATACCAAAATTTTCCATCGCTCAGCCATGGATTATAGAGGCACTCATAAAATAACCAAGCTTAAGGATGAACATGGAACCTCCTTTCAATCTCATTAGGGGATTGCCTCTATCCTCAGGAGCCACTTCAGTCTTATTGCCACAGAACCAGACATCAATAGACAAGAGGCAATCAATACAATCATTACCTCTCTTCCCAAGCTAATCACAGACAAACAGAATAGATTCTTAGACCACTTGGTCACCCCCCCGGAGGTTGAAGAGGTAGTCAAATATATGGCTAGTGGCAAAGCACTGGGACCAGATGGATTCACCATTGATTTATTCAAATATTGTTGGGAGATAGAAGCAAGACATTTGGGCGGTGGTCGGGGACTCTAAACGATCCTCCTCCATACTCGAATCCATAAACTCCACCTTTATTTCTCTCATCCCCAAAGAAGAGGTTGCCTACACACCTTCTAAATTTCGACCTATAGCCCTCTGTAATGTGTTGTACAATATCATCTCCAAAGTCATGGCCAACAGGTTAAAGCCTATTCTCCCTTTGATTATCTCAGAAGAGTAATCGGGATATGTGGAAGGGAGGAAAATCATGGACAATGTTTTATTAGCACAGGAAATGATCCACACCCTTCAATCTAAGGAAAAGGTTGGAATGATCATTCAACTGGACCTCTCAAAAGCATATGATAAGGTTAGTTGGACTTATCTTGAAGCAATTTTGAAAGCTTTTAGGTTTGCCTAGCATTGGATCAGATGGATTTTAGCTATGGTAAAATCTCCCAGCTTCTCTATTTTAGTTAATGGAGCCCCTTCTGACTCCTTCTTCCCTTTCAGAGGCATTCGTCAAGGAGATCCCATCTACCCTTTCCTTTTTGTTATCTTAATGGAAGGACTTAGTCTAATCATCAAATCAGCTAAGGATAGGAATATCATCAAATGTCTTCAGCCCCTGATTCACGCTCCTGCAACTACCCATCACCAATTTGTGGATGATACTATGCTACATGGCACTCCTACTGCTAAGGAGGTGCAAGGTTTCAAAGCCATTTTGAACCTATTCAGCCAAGCTTCTAGTATGGATCTTAACTTGGATAAATCTTCTGTTTTATCTTCCATACACACTTGGTGGTCCAAAAGCACCTCACTAATATCCTTGGTTTCAAGAGGCGCAACCTTCCTTCTAAATATCTTGGCATTCCTCTCACTGGCAAGCCTTGGCAAAAAATCCACTAGGAGCATTTGCTTTCCAAGCTAGAGGACAGGGGGAATTACTGGACCAACAGAGTTTTGAATTTCACAGGAAGACTTGTAACGATTAAGGTAGTTCTGCAAGCCATTCCTCTCTACATGCTCTCTATCCTCCCAGCTCCAAAAATGGTTATACATAAAATTAGGAATATTCAAAGAGCCTTTCTTTGGTCAGGCAAAGCAGATAAGCATAAGTGGTCACTTGTAGCCTGGACTAAATTATGCAAGCCAAAAATCTCGGGGGGCTTAGGGCTGCAAGACCTGGATACCATCAACAAAGCTTAGGGAGCCAAGCTTTGGTGGTGATGACTCAAGGAACCCCATACACCTTGGACAAAATTATGGAAGGCCAAGTATGTTGAAACGTAGAGATCAGAGGACATGGTCAGAATGACAGATGCCCCTGAAGGTTCCCCTGTCTGGAATCTGGCCAGAGCTAACAACTACCTCATTCAAAATCACTGCTTTTGGGAAATTTGAAATGGAAACAAGGCTTTATTCTGGGAGGATGCATGGCAACAACTACCTAAACCAGAAAACCCCAACTATCTTTCCCTAGAGAGATGGTTTCAGGCAATGAGCAAGATACAAGTCCATCAATATTGGTATGATATCAACGAGAACCAACACTGGAGGAAATGGAACCTAGTGCCCCTCCCCACTGAGGAAGACATGATAGACCTCCTCAGCAACCTAAAATTTGATTTGAATAAGAGAATGATCCAGTCCACTCAGGAGGAGGACCAACTCAGGTGGGGAAAACTCGACAGAGGAACTTTCAACCTCAAGGAAGCCAAAATTTATCTCGAGCACCAGAGCCTCGAATTCAAAGTAGCTTGGTACCCAAATGTTTGGAACAATGCTCTCTGGCAAAAGATAAAATCTTTTCTTTGGCTTCTCATGCATCACAAAATCCTTACCTAGGAGAATTTAGGGAAAAGAGGTTTCATTGGGCCTTCCAAATGCCCCCTGTGTGAAAAGGATGAGGAAACGATGAACCATCTCCTTAATGATTGTGACTAGACCAATAATCTGTGGGAATGGATGAAAGGAATTTTCAAACAAGCAGACAGACATAGAGATTCTATTAAAGACTCCATTGCAAATTGGCACACAAAATATTCAAGTTGAAATGTGGTTAACACCCTTTGGAGGCTCTGCCCTGGTTTTATAGTCTGGAACACCTGGAAAGAGAGGAACCGATGAATCTTTCAAAAAGAAGTCAAGCAACTTGAAACCATCAAAACAATCATTATGCAGTTTAAAAGAGACTACCCTTACCACCTGCAAAGTGGAACAGGACAAGATGCTCACTCCCAATGACTCTCGCATCGTGTTGTTGTTTAGCATGGGTGGTCTAGTAAGTCACAAGGCTCAAGATGACCACCTTTGACATGCTCTTGTTCCTTCGGCCTGGCTACCCCCCACCTCGTTATTCTGCAAATTAAATTTCGACGGGGCCTCCAAGGGCAACCATAGCCCTGCAGGGCTTGGAGGCATCATCCGAAATGACAAAGTTGAAATCCTCCACATTTACTGTAGAGCACTTGGGGAGGCTACCAATAATGAAGTAGAATTCACAGCCCTGGAATAGGGGCTGCAAATCCTCATCTCGCTAGGTAAAGGCTCTATTATAGTGGAAGGTGATTCCCTCTTGGCCATCACTACAGTGAAGAGATTGTAGAATGAAACTCGGCTGGAGAAAGTCACAAAGCACTGGATATTAGCCATGGTTACAATGCTCATCACAAAACATCTCTCCTCCCTTAGTAGCATTGTTCCACAGGCAGTTAGGTGGAAAGAAAATGTCTTAGCAAATTGCCTTGCGAACCATGCGGTCCATCGTCCGATGGAGATCACTGACACTTGTTGGCAAGACATCACAGAAAATGAGCTTTAGGATCAGTGCACTCTCATCTCAAGGCAAGATATTACTGGAACATCAAGAGTGGAAGAAGGGTTGTAGGTTATGGCTCATTAGTTACTTATGAGAATTAACAACATACTTAACGCCAAACAAAGGTACAACGGAGGACAGGCCCATGGAGTAGCTAGGGAAGGGTGGGCAATCATCGACAAGGACAAATTTCATTGGACGGGGAGGACAATCAACAAAAAATATGATCAGCGTCGTCAGAAAGATGCAGGGGAGGACACATGGCTTTTAACCAATAGCCTCAAGCGTGACAGAGTCAAGGCTCTAGATCGGCATCATGAGCAGGAGATGGGAAATTGTAATGGTATTTATTATGTCAGAAACAACCTATCTTTGACGGCGAAGTGGGAGATCTTAATCCAGACCTTCCCACCCTCAACTATATTTAAGGCATCCAACCAGGGGATCAGGACACTGCTTTCTCCTGGTTCGTTTCTTAACAATCGTAGTGTTGCTAACATTTTTATTGTATCCTAGACCTGCAATAACATTATGGCACATGAGGGTAGTCGGAATGCTTCCACTAACCGAGACTTGTAGAAAGCCCAGGAGGCTTATGAGACCCGGACGAGTTAGAAAGAAAAATGCAAAATTGAAGAGCTCGAAGCTGCGGTTACAGAGGAGGAAGAACGTTTGGACGCTCAGGCTCTGGAGATGGAAATGGACTCGCTATCTGATCCAGGCACAACAACTACCAGAGCCACACAATTCATTCAAACCCAAGGAGAAATGTGGCGAATGAAGACCATGTTGGCCAAAGCACTCAGCATGCAGGCTGAAGATATCAAGATAGCTCACGAGGCCATCTCCCTCATTTCTACAGAGAATTCAACTAAGCTAGATGCCATGGAGTTCAATTTTGGTTCCCTAACTCAGGAAGTCAGAATCCTTTCGAAAAAGCTAGGTGTCCTCATCAATCTCCTCAGGCTCTCCATCCGTTAGGGAACCAATGCTACGGTGGAAGTCTCGGCGGAGGTAACTGACACCAGCCAGTTGAAGCGCCCCACTCCTTAAAGGATTCCGTAGCCAAAGTTCTTGACTACAATGGCCGACCCAAGTGCACCTAGTAAAGACTATGTGATTTTGAAGCTATAATGGCTTCTTAGTTTCTTGTTTCTCTCTTGTTTTGTATCTCTCTGTCGTAGTTCTGGAGGTCCTCCAGGCCCTCTTTCTTTTTGGAACTATTGTCAAGCAGCCCAAGGTGGTGGTTTTTTCTGGTTTAGACCCCTCATTAGGCAGCCCTACGTGGTTAGCCTCGTGTTTAGTAGATGCAGGTTCAATTGCTTATAGTCATTTTGAGCATGCGTTGATGATTTTTCTTTGTCTGTGCGTACAGAACTTTTGTATCCTATGTATTTTTATGAATTAATACATAATTGCTGATTTACACAAAAAAAAAACAATCCAAACCAATAGATTTAAAAATAAAAATAAAAATATTCAAATTTTATCTTTATTATATTTAATATTAATAAAACTATTATTTTAACCAAAATTGTATGGACACCCACTAACAATAACTAGATTTGAAAAAATAAAAATTATAAAATGTTCAAATTTCACCTTGATTATACTAATATATGAATTAAATTAATAGATTCTCATGGTATGAAGAAAGAGAATTTCATGAGTTCATTCCTCATATCTTTAGTTCTCTCTTCAATAGGGGTGGATAGGTTTTTTTCTCTTATGCACTAATGAAGAACATTTGATAGCTTGAGTTCTCTTAGGCAAAGGGTGATGCCCCCATTTTTCTCATATATTTAACTTCACTTTCATCTTTTGAGCATTATCTCTATGTAATAAACTTGAACATGAAATAAGTGTATTTTGTTTAAATTGTTGGGATGGAGGTTATTCTAGATGACCCTTTTAGATGTTTCTTGCTGAGGTGCCTTACTCATCACACCATAAGCTAAAAGCTATGTGTTAAGCTAAGTAATCCTAACTTTTATGCCTACTCATCGCACCATAAGCTAAAAGTTATGTGTTAAGCTAAGTAATCCTAACTTTTATGCCTACAGAAAGATATGTAGGTCCAGCAAGCATCTCTTTTACTTCATTCAAATTCATAAGAGGGTCTACATTCTAGTGGAAGTAAACCTGTATCACCCTCAGATTGGCAGCTCATGCTACCTCCCATCCACTATCCATCACCTTTCATACACCATCGTCTATATGCAATTTGTAGTGGGAACCTATAAAAAATTTCATAGTGGTGTTTGTACATTTTCCATATAAGCCTAATGTTGAAATCATGCTTTGACACCACTTATAATATTCCCAATTTATCCTATTGGGGCAATGTCACTCATAGTACTATTAATATTGTCACATCATAATACATAGTTCCATATCCATCGCCTAGAAATCTCTAATAGAAAGAGAAATAGAAAGAGAAATTGAATGTGTTCCATTCCTGTAATTTTACCCTTTATTTATATTTTTGGGTTGTAATATTTTGTATAAATAACATTTATTTTAATAATATTATATCACTTTTTCTTGGGAACCATGTCTAGGTACCACCACTACATTTTATTTTTTTGTGGATTCTTAGCACCCCATAGTCTTTTTCATTCCGTAATTTTTGGTCATGATAATCTATTTTACATGTGTGATTTACATGTTACATCTTGGAGACTAGTAGACAAACTCCCTAGATTAACTACACAATCAACCTAGAATTAAAGCGCATTAGTACACTAGCCCCTTGACCTAAAAAATTTATACACATAAAGACACCCAAACCCCAATAAAATTGTGCTTATAAATCTAATTAATATATAGATGTTCACTAGCCTAAATATCATATGTATATTTGCTAGACCATTTAGGGGTTGAGCTAGAGGTATTACATCTTTTGATAACAATTCACACCATCTCACCCAATCCTTATCTTCCAAAAATGAATACAAGGTTCAGTATAATTTCTATAGTGTTGGGTAAGATGACTAGTATAAAGTTTCTCACTTATGAAATATCTTTCTTATAGGATATTTGTGGTGTTTTTCCATCACTCTATCCATGATACAATTATGCATTGCATGAATTGTCAAATATTTTCTCTAAAAACCAAAAAGATTCAATGATCCATGCATTTTGTGATCCCATCCATTCCTTTTGTAAATGGGGGGTTGGTTGAACATGGGATGCCACATCCCACCAAATAATTATTATAAATATACTTGTGTCAAATTATTTAGTTAATTAGGCATAAGAAATGTCTACATTTAATATACTCCAAAGAAAAACAATTCATTTCACTAATTATTCATATTTAATATAGATAAACAAATTATAAATACATTTTAAAAGTAATTTAAATAATTTATGTAGCATGAAGCCCCAAGGGTTACCTCAACTGGTCAAATTAGTGCTTCCCCATACAGGAGTTCGGAGTTCCCGAAAGCCCTTAGGGTGAGGTTAGTACATAGCCGAGGGGATGTGATCCCCACCTACCCAATGACCAAGGGTACCTGAACCACCTGGATAAAAATAAATAAAATAAAATAAAATGAAATAAAAATTTATGTAGCATGTAGTACAGTGGAGACATGTTATTGTTTGAGATTGTTAAAGTGATTACACATCTTGCATAAAACATTTGTCCACATATTAACTAATATATATATATATATATATATATATATATATATATATATATATATATATATATATAGATACTTCTTTACATTTATATAGATTCAAAATCTAACTTTTTACATTTTCATATATAGTTTTTTAATTTTATTTATAAAAATTATTTAAATAACAAAAAAATGATAAGGTTATCCAAAAATGTAATCTTAAAAAAACACCACTCAACAATAAAAAAATAAAAACCACCCTATTCAACTAGATTTGAAAAGATTAAAAATTAAAAATAAATAAATTTCATCTGGATTATATTAATATATGAATGAAATTAATAGATGCTCATGGTATGAATAAAGAATATTTGATTACTTTAGTTCTCTTGGGAAAGGCTCGATAACTTCATTTCTCTTGGACTAGCTTAGCTTCATTTCTTTTAGGTAGGAAAGAAGAACATTTTATAGCTTTAGTTCTCTTCAGCATGGGTGGTGCTCCCATTTTCTCATATATTTAACTTCAATTTCAAGTTTGGAGCATTATGTGTTTGTAATAAACTTGAACACTAAATAGGTGTCTTTTGTTTGAAGTGTTACCATGGAGGTTGTTCCATATGACCTCCTTGGATATTGCTTGCTAGAGTGCCTTACTCATCACACAATAAGCTAAAAGTTGTGTGCACAAGTTGGAAAGCTACAATAAGTAACACTAACTTTTATATGTGGGGCAAGCTATCATCTCGTTTGCTTCATTCAAATGCATACGAGGGTCGACATTATGGTGGCATTAAAGGTGTACAACCCTAAGAATGGCACCTCTAAGATGCTACCTCCCATCCAAGATCCACCACCTTCCATACACCATCCTCTATATGATATTTGTCATGCTTTGACACCACTTATAATATTCCCAATTTATTCTATTGGGGAAATGCCCCTCATAGTACTATTAGTATCCTAACAACATAATGCATAGTTTCATACCCATCACCTAGAAATCTCTAATAGAAAGAGAAATTGAATGTGTTCCATTCCTCTCATTTTACCCTTTATTTATAGTTTTGGGTTATAATATTTGTTATCCATAAAATTTATTTTAACAATATTATATCATTTTTTAGTAGGAACCAGGTCTAAGTTCCCCCACAACATTTTATTTTTGTGGATTAGTAGTACTTCATAGTCATTTTCATTCCCTAATTTGTAGTCATGATAATCTATTATTACATGTGTGCCTTACATGTTACATATTGGAGACTAACTCTTGTCTTAAGACATAAACTCCCTACCTTGACTTCACAATCACCCTAGCATTAAAGCACATTAATACACTAGCCCATTGACCTAACAAATTTATACATAAAGAAACCCAAGTGTCATTGAAATTGTGCTTACCAATCTAATTAACATATAGATGTTAAGTAGCCTAAATATCATATATATATTTACTAGACCATTTAGGGTTTAAGCTAGGGGTACTACATATTTTGATAACAATTCACACCATCTCACCCAATGCTTACCTCACAAGGATGAATAGAAGGTTCTCAATAATTTCCATAGTGTTGCCTAAAATAACTAGTCTAAAGTTTCTGGCTTATGAAATGTCTTTCTTATAGGATACTTGTGGTGTTAAAGTGATTACACATGTTACATAAAACATTTGTCCACATAATAGCTAAACATATATATAAAGTATTTCTTTACATTTATATAGATTCAAAATCTATTTTTTTACATTTTCATATATAGTTTTTTTTTATTTTATTTATATAAAAAAAATAATTTAAATATAAAAAAAATGATAATGTTATCCAAAAATGTAATTTTAAAACAACACTACTGAGGAATAAAAAAATAAAAACCACTGGATTTAAAAATAAAAATAAAATATTTAGATTTAAATTTTATTATATTAATATTAATAATAATAAAACTAACCGACCAACACTAAAAATAAAAATTAAGAAATATATAAATTTCAAAGTTATTATATTAATATATGAATGAAATTAATACATGTTCATAGTATGAATAAAGAACATTTGATCACTTCAGTTCTCTTCTTCAAGAGTGAACAGCTTCAGTCGACACGGGCGGATAACTTGGGTGGATAACTCGCGATGCCCCATTCTGCTCATATATTTAACTTCATTTTCACCTTTTCACCTTCACTTTCGGAGCATTATCAGTCAGTAATAAACTTGATCACCAAATAGGTGTCTGTCTTTTGTTTGAAGTGTTGCGATGGACGTTATTCCAGACGACGTCATTCGATGTTGTTTGTTGAGAGTGCCTTACTCATCACACAATAATCTGAAAATTATAATTTAACTTTTTTAAATTTAAGTCTTTTCTTTTATATATATATATATATATATTAATTTGAAGTGTATAAAAAATAACCCGCTCTTATTTTATTGTTTATTGAAGTTTTTATATGGTTTATAATATTTTAATTTCTTTATTTTTTTTCTAAAGATAGCCAAGTTTTATTCATCATTTTAAGACTTCCCTAAAAGTGTTGTTTTTTTAATGAATTTATCAAGTCATTCTATTAAAGGTTGATGATTTTCCAAATACTTTCATAGATATTTAGAAAACTAATTGATTGTGTGATATAATTTTTTCAAGTATAGAAAATTTTTTCAAAATTTTGTAATCTCAATGGCTTGTAATTTCTAGTGTGAGCTGTGTTATTGTTACTTCAAGTTCTTGAATAGATGGAGTCATGAATAAGAGTATTGGATTCAGAGCTTTTCAAACTCATATATCTTCTTTTCCACTCTTAAATTTTTATATTCTGGTTATAATATAAAATTAGCAAAAACATCCCTTAAAAACCCTAACTCCCCATGCAAGTATGTTAGAATTAATACCAATAAAACCGAGATCATGAAAACTAGTGCGTCTACAACGTAATATTATATTATTGGTGCGTTACAGCATTAAAAAAATTGAAACTAATAAAACACTAATATCATACGCAAATGCGATTATAGCCCAAATGACAAATGCAGAGATTAGCTGGTTTCTCATAAGGGTTGTACTGCAGAGTCAGGTTCAGCTTGGATGGGAATTGATTTCAACATTGATCTGTGTTTCTACAGGTTCTACAAGTGCAGGGATTGGCTGTTCTTTTGGAGAGATATTTTGACCCAGAGTAGAGAAGGAGATTGTTTATTGTGGGAGAGAATCTGGTGCAGGGGCGATGGGATTCTCTGGCTGGTGAAAGAAAATCTCATAGCACACCAGCCAAATGGAGATGGTTTAAGGTGAGTTAGAATTGAGTTTATCGGGTACAAATTGGATTTTTGGTAATGGTCTTTTAAATAAACTTAAGTTGTATTTTACAAATTAATTAATACAATATCGTAAAGATCATAAATCAATATCAAAGTTTTTATTTTTTATAACATTATTTTTATTTTTATTCTATTTTGTAAAAGTTAAAATTTCTAAATACATTGAATTATCATTCCATATATTAAGTTTAATTAAACTTTATTTATATTTTATTTTTTGCAAAATTAAAATATTTATATTATATTATACTGCGTACCACATCTCGACTCCATAGAGTTGGGGAGTCCGACCACAATACACACAATTATAGATATTTAATTCTAAATACAAAGTTATGAAAAAAAAAATTATAATATAGGTGTATTTTAGAATAGAATTCAAAATTGCCCCCGAGGGTTAGCTCAAATGGTCGAGTTCCCGCTGATAGTACTCTCCGGTTTGAGAGGTCACGGGGTCAAATCTCCTCGACGCCCTCGGGGGTAGGCCTGATGGCCGTGCAGCTTTACGTGGACGTAGCGGCCCACCTCTGGTGCCCCCGTGAACCACATCGAAAAAAAAAAAAGAATAGAATTCAAAATTTTTAATTTTGTTTTAAAAAAATTACTAGGTGGATATTAGAATACTTTTAGTGATAATTATGTATTAAAAATTGAGTCAAAATTAGTTATCTCATTTTTTGTTTTTTAATTAAATTGATTAATTAAAAAAAAGTATAGCAACAATTGTCATTGAAATGAATTATTATTTTATGTGAAAATGTTTTTTCATAACCCATGGTATTGCAACAAAACACTATTGATAGATTAAGAACCTCAACAAAATACAAGTGAACATGAACACAAACTTCACAAGCTTGAGGTAATAAACATGTAATGAAAGTCCTTCTTGGAACACCTTCATGTGCCTCCTTGGCTTTGTAGCATTCTCCATCACGTTTTCCATTACCAATACCAAAATACCTAGACCTTTCGTCAATAAAAATTGGCTCAACTATGCCTTGTGCATGTTTTCCTAACCCTTTACCTTCATACCTCATTTTCATGGGCATACTTGGCTAGGGTTTCCTTGGCATCATGTTGTTGAATCTCCATCTTGTGCATCTTTTCAAGAAGCTCTTGCTTCTCCTCCTTCATCGCCACCAAATTCTTTTGAAGTATAGTGTTCTCCTTCCTACATTCATACATATCTTGAACCATATCTCTCATGATGATAAGCTCTTGCAACATCTCTTCTTCAAATAATCTTGTTAAGGAAGATGGATTAGAAGCATCACTTGTTGAGGCTGCCATCACACTTGTAATGCATAAAAAAACTTCACAAATTTGCAACCATTAAAAGCCTACTTGCACAAAACTAAAGAAATCAAAAAAATAATCTTCGCTCTGATACCTACCTGATGTGTTGTTAAATGTTATTTTTCATGTGCTAATTTCAACTTCAGATTTATAAATAAATTCTTGTCAATTGCTTCATGTGCATAGGTTCCCTTTTAGTGTTTGTGATTGAAAACAAGCAAATTGATCAATTTTTATGTTAAAATTCATGATCAAAATAGCATGAAAGTAAAATGATGAAAAACTACAAGTAAATATATAGAAAATCATCAAATTTAACACTTAACATAGGGTTTTGATGAAGGATTTCATCCCTCCTTGGCTACATCTCCTTGGTCTACTTTCCATGGCTTGGGCACATGTATTAGCTCAATAATAGAAAGTGTGTTGTTTACAAAGATATACTACTCCTAAAACATGCTTCAATGTGCTCAGAATGTCCAAATCAGTTAGGAACACCTTTTTCTGATCTCAATTTGGTCGATTTTTTCTGCAATTATGGTCAAAACTATTTTCCCTAGTAAACCTTTGATAAAGCTAGACGAATTCCAGTTAACTCCACTAAAACTGGAGTTCCCGCCGAAAAAGGAGAGATTGCCAAAATCTCCAATGAATTAAATTGGAGGTTAATTAACATTAATTGTGGATTAATTAACCACTAATCATGCTTAGTGCTAATTCGTGCAGTTATGTAAAAATTTTAGTGTTACACATCATTTTGTCACTACCCCTATACTCCTCGTTCCACTATCACGGAGGGCCTCTATATTGAACTTGACATGCTTTCCTATCATGACGAAACTCCCAATATGTCCCTCTTCATGAGTAGAATGATTCTCCTTTGCATCATTTCCCAAGAATATTCCTTTTATCCCAGTTTACATGACCATCACTACTGATGAGTTTCATCCTCATGCTAATTTGTACAGATTGAAAGTAGCCCTCGCACCATACAGAGTGACTGATCCCTTTTCTAGTCGCCCTGATACTCTTTTGGAAGGTTTATTAAATATGGAGCTGAAGCTTCCATGTCTAGAAGCTTCATAAAAGAAGTTTGGTAGATGGTTGGGCCGGATGGATCCAAGGAAGTTAGTTTAGGCTCCTTTCCCCTATTAGGATGGAACAAAATCAAGAGATAAGACCTCCTCCCATGATGGGAGGTACCATCTCCCATCCATCCAAGCTATATAAACCTCTCTTCCTCCCAAGAGAAAACTAGTTGGAGTTTTGGAGCAAGTTTGAGTAACCATCAAATCATCTATAGCTTGTAGCTTTCTAGTGTATGTTTGAGTGATAATAGTGTGATTTTGGTTTGGTTTGAGACTAGAGGGGAAGAGGCCTTAAAAATTCCATTGTTGGAGATATCCATGCAGTGCTAGCAGAAGTGTGGGAACTTGGATATGTCGAAGGAGACTAGAAACGTCAAGGCACCAGTTGTAATCTCTTTCTGATTTATATAAATGCAACTATAGATTGATTTCCTACATGAAGTGCCATTTTACATCTTTATGGCTTAATGTTCCTTGACCTATTGAGTAGGCTAAATACAATATTGTATTCTATCATGTTTGTTGTTGTTGTTGTTGTTGTTTTCCTGTTTCAGGTATTCGAAGGAAGGAAACATAAGATAGCTGGAGTGAGGAAACAAGATCATCACCAAGTGCAATAACATTCTTAGAGGTAGGCCCTCTTAATTGAGTCTAGCTTAAGGATATTTTCCATAGATTGCTTGTTCGTGGCTAGACCCGCTCTCTCTAGCTAGAGGAATTGCTTGTGTCCACACTGAGAATTTACCTGCACCACAGTTAGCTCGTGGATTAAGTGGAATATCTCACATGTGGAATTGAACACCATGGTTAGGCGCATTAACCCACGCAGTTTCACTGAACTTTAACATTAATTACAATGGTGATCAAATATGGTGGCAGTAATATGGTTGATGTTACAGTTTAGTTGGCACATGTTTTTCTGACTATTAACCATAACCATTATGTTATGTGTGTTCACATGGGAGGGGGCTAGCTCGTGGGTTGGTTCCCTCGTAACCCATAAACTCCAAACCGTTATGAATTCAAATATATGCGGTGACCATAGTTGGTTAAGTCTTATGGCAGTGGTATAGTGGTAAACCTTGGAGTTTGTTGGGGCGAGGTCACGGGTTGAACTCCTTTGACCTGCCCAATAATTTTATCACACTATACGCTCATTGACCAACACGGCCTTTGGGGAGGGACACGTGGTATCCTCTCAGCTTGCCACTTGTCCCCTCCTCATTGGTCCACCATTAACCAATGAAAACATGCCAATCCACCAAACTATAAACCAACAACACGATGCCATTTGTCAAAACAATAAATATAATAGGTCATTGGCCTCTCTTGACTCTGCCCAGTCACATGCCACATCAACAGTACAGACTACTCACTGTGTGGTGACAGTACATTGTTTTTTCAAAAAAACATTCTATTTGGTAAAGTGGTCAGCGAGCTCTATCTTCCCCATATGAACTCTGTTTTGAACCAAATGCACTGCATTGGGATCATTTTGCTAAGATAGATGTGGTAATTTAGGTTTCGAATGATTCCACGCACTTTGATTTTTGAGCAACTAATAGCCCTCAATCTAGATTCTGATCTATTAGCCTGATTTATCCATCGAGCAGAGGAGTTAAGGGGCCAACCATGGGGGCCAGCCCTAGGACACGTGGCAGTAATGTCGAAATGACTTTTAGAAATAAGGCATTAATGGGCATTTAAACGCTATGACAATTTCACCCGGAGTTTGGTAGAATGTGCATTTTGTTAGCAAATTTTGTGGCGAAATGTAGGATTAGTGCCAGATTCTCGGGAAATTATAGAGTGACTAGCACAAAGGCTAGGTAAGCTCATAAATTAGTTTTTTACTTTTGAGGAGCAAGAAGAGGCTAGCCAATAATTTTTGTGTCTTCTGAAGCAAATGGAACAGGTTTAAGAGCCACTGGAGCACTTCTGAAGATACTTTTTTTTTTCTTTCAGGTTTGAGTCAATGGGTGCCAGGATTAACGAGTAGGTTGAATTATATTTTGAAGGCATTTGAGAATGGAGAGGTCCTTGTAGGGGCTTTCTAGCCTTCATATGTTTTCTCCAGGAAATGGGACATCTATGGTGTAGCTCATGTTTCTCTTTTCTCGTTATTTCTTTGAGGAAAGTTCTCTTTTAGTACTTAAAGTGAATTGTTGTACTTGTTATGCTCATTGTCACATGGAGTATGGGGTCTTGATTTGAGAACCCTTTTCTTATTGATTGTTTCATGACTTACTGTATGTTGTCATGTTTTTAGAGGGATAGTTCATTGAAGAAAAATGTTTCCTTGAAGGGGAAACTAGCCACTCTTTTGGCTAACACACCTTATATACTCTTTATCACTCAAGTATTTTGAGCATAATGAGATTGGGTCAAGACATTGGAAGCTGGAACAAGGAGACGTAGCCTGGGAGGGGTGGAGTACATTGAGGATTTCTCTTCTGAGTACCTTGAAGAACTACAACAAGAAACCATTTTTCACAGTAGAACAAATACTTCAAAAGGAGGGAGTGTAGACTACCTTCGTGTGGGGCTCAAAGAAACGAATTTGAGTAAGGTTAAATGGATTGAGAGTGGAAAGGTGAGGGAATTGTACCCTCATATGATAAATAACTAAAAGTGTCTATTGGGGTCCAAAAGCTCCGAGTGGGGAGGAGTGATATGAAGGTCAAAAAAATTCTCAAAATCAAAGGTTGATGGATAGGTGTGTATTGTGAACGATTGTGTATTATTCGTTGTCTTGAATCTAATGCAACTCATTCGACATGAAACATACATCGTATGCTTTTATAAATGTGTTATGTCTGTTTTCTCAAACACATGAATTTGGAAAAAAAAATGTAGCACTACATAGTCAACAGTCGGTACTGCTGATGTGGCAGGATGATTGCGATGCTGACATGGTAGGTAAGTGTGTAGCTCATTGGATTTCCCCCAGTGAATCAAGTAGTGCAAAGTGCCATTGTTTCACTGGTTTGGAATTACGTAATATTATTGGTTTGTGGATTTTTCAGTGGCCAATCATAGGCTGCCACATAGCATGGCTAGGGGCCGACACTTGGTAGCCCGAGGGCCACCAAAATTTATGGCATGTCAGAACTATACCCTATGGGTTTCGAAATTTGGAACTGCCCAACACAAACAATAGACCTAACCACTAGGCCACTGTGTCAGTTGTTTAAGGTTGGCAGAGTTTTGGTATTTCAAGGTTGTGAAGAGCACATTTGGTGGAGGGTCGAGCTACGGCCTAGACCTCGGCCACCCTAGTGCCAGAGGACCACAAAAGGTGGTCAAGGTGTGGAAACTAACTGTAATGTCCCCAATTAAATTATTTTTTTAAGAAGACACCCACTTTTTCAATTTGGGTGTTGCAAATTTTTTGGCATGAAAAATTATGAAAAGTAGGTTGAGGGAGTCCCCACTTAATTTCCTAGAGAAATGGAGGCCACCAACATTAGAGAAAAAAGAATTAAATTGGTAGTGGAATATGTGTCCCACATGAAGTATGCACTTAGGGAAGAATCAATTTGAATTCCTTGAGGAAAATTGAATTGGTGGAGGGACCCACAAGAGGTGCATGGCAAGAAATTATAAAAGGAAGGAATGAGGGAGAAATAGGGGTCATTTGCCTGTTTGAAAAAGCAAATTTGCATGAGTTATTCAATTGAGCCAATATTGTGTTGTTTAGCACATGAGTTTCTCTGAGTAGAGAACTCAACCCTTGCTTCAGTGGACTTCAAGTGCCAGCGCTAGTAGGGAATTCTACTTCCTTCCAAGTTGTATCACTTGCAGTGAGTCAAGTTACAACAATAGTAATTTTAGTTACAACAGTAGGGGAGGTAACAACAAGGAGGCCGAGTTACAGCCACAGGGAAAGGAGTAATAGGAGGGCTGAGTTACAACATCAGGAGAGTAGCAATTGAAGGGTCGAGTTACAGCAACACGAAAGTAGTAGCAGGAGTGCCAAGTTACAATAGTAGGATAATAGTAGAAATGAGGTTGTGTTCCAACACTAGGGAGAGTAGCACCAACACACAACGGGGAGAGTAACAACAACACAGATTAACAATAATGTAGAGACTACACAATCATTGGAGTGAGATTTTTTGTGGCAACATTATCCCGAGAATTTTTGAATGGGGAGATGGGAGTGGATATATTGACAGGATCAATCACAAAAAAATAATTTGAATTTGGAGGATGGCCAAGCTGTGAAGGGTCATTTATTAAAGGTTGGAACCAAGGGAAACACTTTTTATGTTTTTTTTGGGTTTTTGGAGAGGAGTGTATCCCCAATTTCCTAGAAATATCTAGGCTGTTTTGAGAGGGTAAATCCGAGCTTGATGTTAGGTAGCAATGCAATTATTTTGCAACAGCATGGTTTTTTGGAGGGGCTAGTTATTGAATTCATTGGGATTTCTTGTACGTATTACCTAGTTCTTGCAGTTTTCCTTGTGCAAGCCCAGGTGCATTTTCCCCAACTCATTGTACCACAAAAGATATTATTAATAAAAATTGTCCATTTGGGGATTTATAGAAATTCCCAGTTCATGTCTACGTATTTTTGAAATTTTTTGTGTTTTTATCTTTGTGTGTCTTTGTTATCATTGTAAAATTTCGATTAGGAACATTACAATGGTATCAAAGCATGATCTTGGCCAGTTGTGGAGTACTAAGAAAGATCATGGAATATTTTGGTATGTATGCACTGTGATGGGTGAACTATAAGAAAACTAATTTGGCTCAAGGGAGAGTGAGTATCATTGGGGGAAAAGTTATCCTAACCCACTTTGATGGTTTAGCTAGAAGTTCTATGAGAAAATGGGTACAAGAATTGGACACATTTCTGGCTAAACCCGTTGAGAGAGGCACACGTTATTAGACATGCCACTTGGTACTTTGATGGAAATGCTATGGAGTGGTGGTACTGAGGCCCTATCCCTTTGAGTCATGTACATGCCACATCCTACACAAATTTCACGTAGAGGCTCATGGAGAGATTTGACCAAAACGACACTATACCCCCTCAAAGGGAGTCGATAGGAGGAGGATAGTTAGAGGATTAGACTAGGAGGGATTTCCAATCCTAGAGACCTTGCTTTAGATGTTAGAAGCTTGAGGAGGAAGTTGAGTAGGAGGACATGCAGGATGGTGAGGGGTATGTCGATATACCTTGTGTGACACTCGATTCACCATTATTGGAGGCCTCTTTGGTAGCTCTATTTGACACCTTGGTTGATGGACTAGAGCGTACACTCGGAGGGCCATCTATTTACGAGATGCTAATAGTTGATGAGGTACTCGGTGCTATGACCCAGTTTCGAGATTATGACCTCCGACAATCGGTTGATGAGGTGCCTAGAGGCATACTTGTCATTGATGAGGTACTAGAAGAGATGGAGGGGTCCAATGTGGTGACCGAGTTTGCAGGGGATAAATTCCCCCACAGTTTCATCACTATCGGGCTAGCCTTCTAGCTTTCAGAAAGAAGGCCAGGATAGTAAAAGAGGCCATTCTACAGCAGAATGAGGAGTTGGAGGGCATGAGAGCTGTTTGTGCCAAGTCCATGGGAAAATTGACTCATGTTGGGGAGGGGTTGGTTTCCCTACTAGTGCAGCTAGTGTGAATGTTAGAGAGTGCGATTAGCTCTCTTAGAGTATAGATAGATGGGGCTGGAAGAACTACTATGTCACCTTTGCCCATTAGATAGAGAGAGACAAAGATACCTAGTCTTATTTCATTTATTGACCAAGATAGTGAGATGGCACGGCCACAACCGCACAGGGTGCAGCCTTTGCATGATGGGGTTGTCCTATGTGTTGGAGTTCATGCATTCGGTCCCTCTCTTGGGGTTATATGACAAGATATTTTGAGTTGGTACACCATGGAGGGGGCTGGACTCATGGAGATGGATGTAGTTTGGAGTGATGCTTGGTGGGAGATCCCAGACATTGAGGGTAATAGAGGCCCATATTGGCATTGGGATCCAGGTGGGGCTTCCTATCCGATATGAAACATACAAGATGGTTGTAGTATTCCTAATGGAAAATTTGGTGTCATAACAAAGGCAAGTAATAAAATTAACAATAAAATTTTATTTTACTAAGGAACATATGAACATAAATTTCTCATCAATACCCAAATCAACTCATTTTTCATTAATAAGTAAACTTAAGTGCAATAAAAGTTGCATGAGGTGCACCTGGGCTTGCACAAGGCAAGCTACAAGCCTCAGGTGATCAATACAAAGTGCTCAGCTACTGTGAATTTGCTGCTCCTAGAAAACTACTTTTCCTATTCAAAACTAAATTGTCCCAGAAAACTACTTTGCCTATTCAAAACTAAATTGTTCATTGACTTCAAGCTCTAACTTAGCCCTTCAAAACAATGAAGAAATTTATGCAACTTTGGATATGTTCTCCTCTGCAAAAACCTAGAGAAACTCAGACAGGGTTTTCCTCGTTTTGAATTGCTAAATTCGACCCCTTGGGGATTGTCCAAGTTTTTCTGCACTGCTAGTTGAATTGGCCCATCAAAATGGCCCAAAATATTTTGCAAATTTACAATTGTGATCCTTGCTCAAAACCGAGAAAATCCCACAAAGGGTTTCTGATCCGGATTTAGACAGGAACACAATAGATTACATTGATAACCATAAATACAGAGATGCGATAACCATAAATACAAAGATGCAGTGGAAATAATAATTCATTTCATTAATGGAAAATACAGAAATATGCTTACAATCAGAAATGGAAATAAACCAGCTAGGGCGATGGTAGCTTATCTCTGAGAAGAGATGTGCGGCTACATGCCTCTGAACTGTGTTACAATGAGGCTCAAAGGCCTATTTATCGTTGAGAAACAATGGAAAACCCTTCCCATCCCGAAACCTAACCCTAGAAGATGAAACGCCAAATTGTGGGCCCCATTTGGGTAAATTGGTACATCAATTTCTCGGGGTCGTAACTTTGGCATACGATCTCTGTTTGACGCGTACGATAGCTCGTTAGAAATATCTATCCGAGTACTACCACTTTGGGAGGCAACATCGGTCCATGGACCCATCTTGCCCCAGATTCCAAAAAAAACATCGTTTAGGGCCTCAAAATGGCTCCGGAAGTTCAGGACCCGAAAAACTGCTAAAAATAGTAAACGGTGCTACAATTTAGGAAATTGAAAAAGCTGAAAGAGACAGTTGTGGGGGTCCAAATAGGATAGGTGGGTGGCCACCAACATCCACCTGGATCATTCCTCCCCACTTAGGAAGCAATGGTCCCAATTGCGTTGAGTTCCTCAATCTGCTGAACTTGTCCTGCAATTTCTAATGTGTCTAGTGATGGTGGGAAGCATGGTCGATGATGGTCCACATTGAACATTTGGTGCAGGCGAAGGAATGGAGGAATGATGTGCTCCAAAGAATTATTCCCCATAGCCTTGGTACTCCTGTAAGGACCATGTCGTAGTGGTCTGAGCTTCTGATGGGTTCTGGTAAGGCGTTCTTTCTGTCTATGCAACCAGACTTTGTTTCCCACCTGAAACTTGTGTGGTAACCATGTGGGTGAGGAGAAGTTGTTCCTGTGTTTTGTCATGACCGTATCCCTTTGCTGCTGCTGTTGCATGGAGGAACCCTTTGCAGGGGTCATGGAGGTAGCAACGATCTTCCCCTTACTTTGGGATTGGACCAGACAAACGAATTTCCTGGTCTGTGATATGAGCTTGTTGCCTTTCTTGGTAGTGATCAAAGATGTGGCGGTAGGTGGGGCTTGTGGAGCTGTAACAAGGGTCTTTTTCACCTCTAGTTATCTCACATTACAAGTCAATCCGGGAGCGTTTTGTTATTGTAAAGGATATCTCAATTTGAGGCTATTTGTCAGGATAATGCTTCGTAGTATAGATCTAAAGAATACAAGAGTAAACGGATGCTAAGCTATGCTAAATTACTTTTGCATAAAGAAATCACACACGCAGCAACTTCGTCGGTCGAGGGTATGGAATTAGTAACCTATCCCCCTAGAAACTGATGAAGGAGTATGGATCATGATCTGGGAGCGTTATAGCATCTGCTGTATCTCACAACAGCCTTGACCCTCCTCTCATGCCACTTCAATAAATGCAAGCGAAAGGAACAGCAAGAAAACAGAATGAAACAGCAACTTCAGAAATGGAACAGCAATAAAAGGAACGACAGTAAAGAAACTTAGTCTCGCGAGGTCAACACTTCCAATCCTTGGCACACACTTACATACAAAGGGAAAGCAATCGTTTATACAAGTTTGCAGCTTAATCAAATGGAACAGCAAATTATTAAAGACAGGAAACGTCAATCATATATATATCAAATGGAACAGCAAATTATTAAAGACAGGAAACGTCAATCATATGTACACGATCTGCAACAGTCACCAACAGTCCATTACCCCCAATCACCTGTAGCTGAAATATTCTACTTATGAATTCTGTAATTGATGCAAACAATTCAGATCAACAGTATATGAAGAATCCTGAAAGTATGATATGAACTTGTTACAAAGATTTATAACAGGAAAGCTACAGATGAATAAATATGAAACAACATGCAACCATAACAGATTATGAGAAACAAACCACACAAAGCGGAATTGTAATGGTACAATCAGCGAGTGTCCATTGGAGCCGGGCCCGAAGCTTCCAATGGCGCACTGCCGTAAACTACTTCAGACGCAGGGAGAAATTAACACCAAAGATATTATATTAACGCATCAATGAGAGTACAAAACTAAGTTTCAGAGAGACTCAATAGTCTGAGTTCAACTGACAATAAAATCCTTGAATAGAAAGTTAAAGATATAAAATCGTTTTTTTAATTTCCAATGCTACCCTCCTTTTATACAATTAACGGCGGAGTTCACCGGATGACAAAACGATTGAACGTAGCGATCCCTCAGGATCAAAGATCATGAGTGATTCGCTAAACTGTTAACGCCTTCCTTTACTCGGCCTGTATTTCCGAACTGGCAGTCCTTCATCTCGTTCCGGACTGATCTTCCTTGATTTACTCGACCTGGTCTGAACCTTATTTAGAATTGGAGGGACAGCCGTTATCTTCTCATCAAATCCTCGTTTTGCATTGTGCCTTCCTGCTTTTACCTTTCCCTGCGTAGAGAAGACAACTATTAGTGATTGGATCATTTTGGACTCGTTCTCGTTGCGTTTTCCCTACTTGATAATAAAGAAAAGATTACAACTATTGCTTAAAACATCACTAAATTATTTATTAAAACATACCTTCCCAATGCTCTACACACCCCCGGACTTACTCTGTTTCATGGCCTCATGAAAACGTTATAATTAACATGGAGAGCAGTAAGAGAATAGGCTGGAGAGGGTACTTCATGAGGGGGTCTGCAACCATGATAGGCAACCAGATTATCAAAGAAGTAATGCAACTGATCTGCAGGCATATCATACAAGGCCTGGTACCCCGGTGCAGGGTGCCAGATAATTGGGCTACGGAACCGATATCCTAACCATGATGGTCCAGCTTGCAGAATGCTCTGGCCATAAAAAGGCAATCGTTCAGCAGCCAGCTCAAAGTTCTCGTATTTGAAGGGCTCCCTGAGGTGGATGCTTGGGGTGGAAATCCGATAACGGAATTTGGCAGCCTCCAAGGCGGAATCTTTAATAACCAGGAAGTATTCTAAGATATTTCGGATCAACTCCTCATGCATGGGTCCTAGTAGTTCTATAACGCCAGGGTTTCTCATAAGGCTTTTGTGTGATTGCCATAGGCGAACCGGGTCTTGAGGCTCAGCCCTGACCCATAGATCTAGGCTGTGCTCCTGCCTCTGAAAGGCATTGTAAGCCCTGAGCCACTTTAACTGATTGACCCCGAATGAAACAAAGGCTTGCAGCTGTATATCCCCCACAAAGGGACCAGGGTTTAGATCAGTTTCCTGCTCAAGCACCATATTGTGCAAATAAAATTCGCATAATAATCGTTGGACCTTAACCCCATAATGTTTGCAACAATCAATAAAATCATTAACAGTGCTAATCTGAATGGGGGCACCTGCCCTGACAGCTTTTATTTTCAATCTTAAGTATCTTTCAAGGAGGAATAAAGCATAATTCTTCGCGGGGGCCCTGCAAGTCAAAACATCATCATACAACGAACATACAATGTCCAATTGTTTAATAACAGCATCTAGTCGACGTGTTACCTTAGCAACCTTTTCCTGTTCCTTCTTCCATCCTTCAAAAGCCTGACTCTCCGATTGACTCATGTTTCTCAGCTGTTGTTGCAGTTCTTCGTATTTTTCTCGAGGAATCCTCTTCTCAACTTCCTGTTGCAGCTCTTCATATTTTCCTCGAGGAATCCTCTGCTCAACTTCCTATTGCAGCTCCTCATATTTCTCTCGAGGGATCCTCTGCTCAACTGCTTGTTGCAGTTCCTCGTATTTTTCTCGAGGAATCATTTGTTCCTGTAGCTGTTCAGACTCCTGTTGGGCCTGTCTTATCTCGCGACGCAAGGCCTTGGTTTTTGGATCCCTTTCCCATGATTCCTTGGAGGCAGGAAGTTTCGCCTGGACCTTCAAATTTCGTCGCTTAATTTTCCCTGAAGGTGGTGTCTCAGTGTGAACTGCTCTATTTTCCCCTTCCTTCTTGACATGTATAAAGGGGTACGGTGGTCCCTCTGTAACTGGGATGTCGTCTTGTGGCTCAGTTTTAATTGGAACGGTAGTTGGTTCTAATGGGCTGTTTGGAATATCAACCTGCTCCTCTATGTCAATAGGAACGACATTCTGGTGCTCTGTTCCAGATGGAACAACATTTTGTTCCTCAGTATTAATTGGAACAGCTGCAGGTTTGCTGGCAGAGTATCGACCTACTAGATGCCTATAGGTGCTCTGTCTTCCCCTCTGACAGGACCCAGCTGTATTTGTCCTTCTTTTTCTTCTTACAGTCCTCCTTATTCTCAAACTGGCTTTCAGACTTCGAATTTTCTGCCGAAGCTGGGCTATAATATTCAGCAATTTCTGCTGTTTTCTTCTCAACTTCTTAATTTCTCTTGCCTCGGCTGTGGGCACATGGGCGGCCCTCAGTTCTGCTCCTCTTTCATCGAGGGTTTCTTCTATCATTCAGGGAACGTCCTGTTCCCGACAAACATTTTCATCCTCCACGCCATCAGCGGGTGGATTTCCTTCTGGTGTTTTGGGAACGGCTTGTTCCTGATTGGTATTCACATTTTCTTTGTCAATGACAGGGGGGTTTTCTTCCCCTGCCATTTCATCATGCAATTCTTCACGCGTCTCTTCCTTAGAAGGTCCTTTGGGAGGCTCTGCCGGACTGGAGGGTGAAGGATAACCTCTAAGGCTGGCTAAGATGGTGGCCAGCTCTTCTTCCTCCACAGGGGTTTGTGGATGGCTACCCCCCAATTGTTCCATCTCCTTCTCCTGAATTGGCTACTCAGTAGCTACCTCTGGATAGCTGGTCTCAGCCGCAGAGTCATCATTCCTATTTCCTTCTTCAGCTTCTACTTCGTTCTCTGTTTGTCCCACATTTTCCCCAGGTATTTGTTCTGGCGCTGGAGGTTCCTCTATTATTTCAATCGGCTGGTCAATGTTTGGCTGGATTTTTTCCAGCCTACCTCTTATCTTTGCCAACCGAACTGACTTTCTAGGCCTCCCGGACTGTTCGGGTGTGCTGCCCACCTGTTCTTCCACCTCCACCTTTCTGCGTTTTTCAACCTGTTCTGCCGTGCCAGAGGAATACCTTCGCTTTAAGGTAGCACGTCTTTCTGCGGGCAATTCCTTACGTTTTTCTACGTGTCTAGTTGCTCTAGGGGTACATTTTTGTTTCCCTAGCTTTATGCGTTTCTTCGCTTGCTCGGTTGTGCCCGAGGGTTGCTTAGGTTTTGGCGATTCTCTAGGTTTTTTAGGTGTTTCAGAGGTGCTAGCGGGGTGCTTCGCCTTTGGGGATGGTGATGCTACTTCCCCTCCAATTGCTGTAATAAGTTCCTGCCAGCTACTCTGCTGCTGAGCGAGACTGTATGTCACTATCAGGCGGATCAACCCGTGGTGGCTAACCACTGCGTCTTCATGGTGTGCCTTTTTCAGGCTCCGAGAGGTATCATGCAGCAATGAATTTAACAATGCAGGGAGATTCACAACACATTTTCCTTTTAACACAGCTAAGAGCTTAAGGTGACGCGGCCTTACCACATCTTTTCGTCCTTCACAGGTGATGTAGCTCTATACTACCTTTGCCAGTTCGCTCCAAGGTTCTCCCAGTGTTGCCGGCAGCACTCCTTTTCCCTTCACTGTCAGCTTCTGCCCTTCATCTTGGAAGATTTCTACGATCTTTTGCAGTCTTTCTTTCTTTGTCGTCCATATTGGACCTAAGTCTGGTAATCCGGTTACTTCCGTGATTATTTCCTTCGTGACTGCTATCTGCTTCCCACCTACCACTGAGTGTTCTTCCTGCAAATTCTGCAAGAATTCCATGGCCACTATTTCGTTTGATTTGCGCAGGCGGCCAAAATAAGTTAACCACCCTGCCTTTTCTAAGATCTTCCGAGCGGCTTCGGAGACTACGAGCTCGCTCAGTTTGCTTCTGATAGCCTTTCCCCCCATGGTTCTGTTTCAGGGTCTAGATGGAACAACAATGCAAAGAACGTAATCGCGGCAAAAAAAGAAAAGACACAGAGCATGCATGAATAATTGATCATAAATAACACTTTTTGCATAAATAGCATTATCATGCCGTTAGCGCATATCGTACCTTCGTATCATATCATTTCCGAATGATGTGTTAACACGTGGCCGGTGGAGTAATGAAGTCACCTCCCCCCCGCGCGAAATGATAGGCTGCCTCAGCCGTCACCGAGTCATAATGGAACAGCTTATAAAGTTTTGCCATGTTTCAGATTAGACAAAGAAATACCGAGATCGATGCGACAGATAGATTGCGTTTATCATAAGCCTTCGTGATGTGATGCAAAACATAAGGATGGGACGTCTAGCACTCATGGAAAGTCTGAGATAGTCATAGTCAATACCTTTGCCATAATTGGAAATGAGAGATGTTCATGTGACGTATCCATTAAGGTGTAAGATATAATTATTACGAGGATAGAAAGAAATATTTAATAAGATCCAAATTGGTGTATATGTTATGACTCCAATACCATTAACAGAGCTCTGCTGCCGACCGGTGTTTATAACCGTGGCAGAGTTGTTTATTTCACCCCGGAACCATAGTCCTTTGTGTAGTTTTGAAGAGCAATTCTTGTCAACATGCAGGCCATCATGCTGGCTTGGTAACCAGATAACCATGACGCCGTTCACCAGAGAGGCGCGAAACGTGGGCAGGCTGGCTCGTGATGAGACCCCCTGTTCCAAGGTTTGTTTATATAATGAACCTGTTGGACCATATCCCTGGTGTGGTGGCCATGATGGGAATGCCACTTCGCTTCCAATCTTATGATCATGGTAGGCTGGTTCTTTAATGAAACCCCCTATCCTGCATTTGACAAATAATTTCTTTTGATTTCGCTTTTGCTTTTTTTTCTTTTGAGATGGACTTTTGCTCTTGTATAGTTACACATAAGGGTGGTTCAGCCCTCCTTAAGAGTGGGAATGGCGGAAGAAGTCTTGTTATCCCAATAGGAAGATATAAATTTTCTTATTCTTATTTCCAAGTAATAATAAAGAAAATTGTAGGAACGTAACATGATGAAATTTTTCAACAGGGCAGAGGAGGTGAGACTTATGGCTAAAAAAAATGATGAGTGTATGGATCCTTCCTTTGTTGCATCAATACTAGGGCTGTTATAGATAGCGATTTATGATGTGCTGATCTTGATATATCATGCCTTTTATATTTGTTGCATAAATATATAGCTGCTACTTATGGCCTCGGGAAAAGGATGGACAACGTTTTCTGCTTATAGAAAGGACGAGGGCATACTATTTCTTTCTTACAAGGGAGGGTGGGAGGGTTCTTTTGATGTAATGTCCTAAGATAACAAAAGCACTCCAATGCTGCTTGCTAAAAAAAGAATTGAAAAAAACACACAAATGTTGCTCCTTCTAAAAAGGAATAAAAAAAATTCAAAAGTGCTGTTCCTTTTGAAAAGGAACAGCAAAAATTCAAAAGTGCTGTTCCTTTTGAAAAGGAACAGCAAAAACTCAAGGGTGCCATTCCTTTTGAAAAAGGAACAACAAAGATTCAAAAGTGCTGTTCCTTTTGAAAAGGAACAGCAAAAATTCAAGAATGCTGTTCCTTTTGAAAAGGAACAACAAAACACGCAAGTGCTGTTCCTTTTGAAAAGGAACAGCAAAACACACAAGTGCTGTTCCTTTTGAAAAGGAACAACAAAATACACAAGTGCTGTTCCTTTTGAAAAGGATCAGCAAAACACACAAGTGTTGTTCCTTTTAAAAAGGAACAGCAAAAATTCAAGAGTGTTGTTCCTTTTGAAAAGGAACAGCAAAACACGCAAGTGCTGTTCCTTTTGAAAAGGAATAGCAAAACACACAAGTGTTGTTCCTTTTGAAAAGGATCAGCAAAACACACAAGTGCTGTTCCTTTTAAAAAGGAACAGCAAAAATTCAAGAGTGCTGTTCCTTTTGAAAAGGAACAACAAAACACGCAAGTGCTGTTCCTTTTGAAAAGGAACAGCAAAACACACAAGTGCTGTTCCTTTTGAAAAGGAACAGCAAAACACACAAGTGCTGTTCGTTTTGAAAAGGAACAACAAAACACACACTCGAAACATATATACAAAATTTACAATCTTATATACAAAATGTGGTAATAAAGAATGAACTTCTTACCAATCTATAGGGGAGGAAGTTTTTGCTTCCTCTCCCATAATCTTGATGTTAGTATCTTGGCGTAACTGCTGGCAAAATGATTCCCGAGTGAGCGGTTTGCGATACAGACGAACTCGGTGGCCGTTTACCTTAAATGTATATCCAGATCCATCGATTGTAATCAAAGTAAGGGTCCCATTGTCATGGACTTTTTGAATCTCGTATGGTCCCAACCATCGAGTCTGAAGCTTCCCCGGGAAATCCTGAAATCTAGAATCATATAACAGAGCCCAGTCTCCTTCGTGAAATATCTTGTTTTTGATGAGCGCATCATGCCATTTGGCTCGCTGCTGCTGGATGAGTGTTGTATTCTGTAATGCAGCGAGCCTTGTTTCGTCCAACTCATTAATTTGCTGTAATCGATTTTTCTGTGCTTCACTTAAATCCAATCCGACTTCTTGGGCAGTTCGCAGGGTTTGGATCTCAAATTCTATAGGAAAAATGGGTTTCTTTCCAAACACTAAGTGATATGGTGAATATCCGATGGTACTTCTCCATGTGGTTCGATAAGCCCACAGTGCCTCCGGTAGTCGGGCAGCCCAATCGCGGCGGTGTGAGGCAACAGTTTTTGTCAAAATTGACTCTATTATCTTATTACTGTTCTCGACTTTCCCATTTGCCTGCGGATGGTATGGGGTAGTAATTTTGTGGTGGATGTGATGGTTATTGAGTGTTGCCGCTAATTTATGTCCCACAAATTGTGGTCCTCCATCTGTAACCACTTCCCTTGGAAGACCATAACGTACAAACAAATGGAACAAGAACTTTATTACTGACTCCTCTGTAGCTCTGGGTAATGCCTCCGCCTCAACCCATTTGGTAACATATTCAGTTGCCACCAAAATGTAGGTTTTTTGGTTTGATGGGGGGTTGATGGGTCCGACAAAGTCCAGAGCCCAGCGTTCGAAAGGTTCGATCACTAATTGAGGCCACAAAGGCATTTCGTCTGCTGGGCCAGGTCGTCCTACACGCTGACAACTATCACAGGCCTGGACAAATTTTTTGGCATCTTTGAAAATTGTAGGCCAGTAATATCCCGTTTGTAATACTTTGTGTGCTGTTCTTCGTTCAGCGAAATGTCCTCCACATGGCCCGTCATGGCAGGCTTTCAAGATATCAAAGATTTCGTCTTCTCGAATACATCTTCTGATTTCCATATCTGCGCCTGTGTGAAACAGATAGCCCCCAACCCACGAAAATCGATTGCTTTTCGCGACGATCTGTTTCCGTTCATTGGGAGTTAAATGTTTTGGAAGCTTACCTACTGCAAGATAATTAGCCACATCAGCGTACCAGGGAGTCTGAACAGCGACAGCAAATAAGTGTTCATCTGGGAATTGGTCCTCAACTGCTGCTGTTTCAACTGATTTTGGTATTCGTGAAAGAAAATCAGCTACAGGGTTCTCCTTCCTTGGTCGGTCTCTGATTGTAATGTCGAATCCCTGCAACAAGATCAACCACCTGGTTATTCTTCCATTTGTAACAAGCTTGTTTGCTAAATACCTAATAGCAGAATGGTCTGTATACAAAATAACGGGATAGCCTGTAATATAGTGTCTAAATTTATTAATAGCATGTATCACAGCTAAAAATTCTTTTTCGGTGACAGTGTAATTTAATTCAGCCGGAGCCAAATTTTTGCTGATGTAATAGATAGCGTATGGTCTTTTCTCTTCTTCTTGGCCCAAAACTGCACCGATTGCTGTGTCTGAGGCGTCGGTTGAAATTTGGAATGGTAAGTTCCAATTAGGTCCTCTGAGAACTGGAGCCGTAGATAGCAACTTCTTTAATTCTGTGAAGGCTCGATCACATTTTTCTGTCCACAAGAAATCAACATTTCCAGTTAATGCATGTAGAGGTGCGGCAATACGTGAGTAATGTTGTATAAATCGTCTATAATACCCAGAAAAACCAAGAAAACTGCGTACCTCTGTTTGATTAGTGGGGGTTGGGATAAGCATGAGTATTTGAATTTTAGCTGGGTCTACCTAAATGCCAGCTGCTGAGATGTAATGTCCCAGAATGAGTCCTTCTGTCATCATCATGTAACATTTTTCGTGACTCAAGCAAAGCCTGGTAACGATGCAGCGCTCTAGAACTTTTTCGAGAGTGTCCAGGGCCGGATCAAAGTCATCTCCATATGGTGTGAAATCATCCATATAGACTTCCAATCCATCATTAATTAAATCTGCGAAGATGCTAAGAACAGCCCGTTGGAATGTGGCCGGAGCATTACATAATCCAAAGGGTAAGACTCGGTAGGCGAACGTTCCCCAGGGGCAAGTAAAGGTAGTCTTGTCCTGGTCTTCAGGGGCAATCTGAATCTGGTTATATCCGCTGAAGCCATCCAAGAAAGAAAAGAATTTCTTGCCTGCTAAGGTCTCCAGTACCTGGTCTATGAAAGGGAGAGGGAAGTGATCTTTTTGTGTAGCTTTGTTTAATTCTCTGTAATCGACACAGATCCTCCATTTCCCGTTCTTTTTAGGTACTGCCACAAGTGGGGAGACCCATTTGCTGTCAGAAATAGGATAAATAAAATTAACGTCTAATAATTTCTGCAGCTCATCTTTTACAACATCTTTTAAATGGGGATTGAGTCTTCTCTGTGGTTGGCGAACAGGTCTTGCATCTTTCTCGATATAGATACGATGTGTACATAGCTGGGGATCAATCCCCTTCATATCGGGATAGTCCCAAGCAAATGCCTCCTGATACTTTCGTAGGAGCTGGATGAGTTTGGTCTCTTGCTCTGGTGTCAGATTAGCGTTAATGTTTAAAGTTTTGCCCAGTTCAATTTGCATTACTTTGCTATTAGCAACAGAGGTTACAGGTATATTTGGGTCATGGTCATCTTTTAGAGGATCTTCCTCTAATTCGTTATCAAATGCCGCTTTTATCATAAAGCATTGTGTATACGATGTGGATTCTGTTTGATTAATGAATTTATTGATGGCATCATCTTCCGTTTGATCTTTAAAATCTAGCGCTTCCTGGACTGTTAATGGTGGTCTAATGTTATCAGTAATATATGAGGCAGGGCGCAGATTGGTCAGTGATATATGAGGTGTGGTGCTTGGCTGGGCTGGCGGGTACAAGATTAAATTTTTGATATCCGGTCCTCTGGTTATGGTCATGTTTCCCTGCCGGCATCCAATGTAGGCGTCAGCAGTAGCGAGCCATGGTCTACCTAGAATTAGCGGATGTCCATCTAGTCGGGTTTTTGGATTAATCACCAGAAAATCGGTCGGGTATTCCCAAGAGTCCACTGAAACCACGACATCATACAAGGTGCCTTCTGGTCTTATTACTGATCGGTCAGCTAGCTCTAGTAAAGTGGAAGTAGGCTCTACCGATGTGATTCCAAGCTTCTGGCAGGTTGATGTTGTCAGGATATTAATTGCAGCCCCTAGATCTACTAAAACGTTGGTCAGGGTCTGCCCACGGACTTGAACAGTGACAATTGGGTTTCCAGGATCCTCATATTTAATTGGTGTTTCTTTCCCTGATAAGAGGTCGGATAAGGTGCCGACTACCTGGACTCTAGGGTTAGGGGTTATATTTCTTTTTGATTTTCTGCTACACAGGTCTTTTATGGTTTTTGCATATATGGGGATATCCTGTATAGCCTGAAGGAATGGAATTCTTATATACAAGTTTTGGAGTTCTCCCAGAATATCAAAATCCGAATATTGCATTTGTCTCGGAATGGCCAGTCATTCTGGGAAAGGTGGAGAAGATGTAATTACTTGCTGATGAACCTGGTCTTTACTTACATCTTCTTGTTGTGACAGCTGTTCTATCGGTAACTGGTTTTCAATATGAGCGGTTCTATGTCCCTCAGTTTCTATTATTCGCCCAGATCTCAACTGAAGATCATTGCACTCCTGCAGAGTAGATTCAATCTCGGGAGATTCTATAATTTGAAGAGATTGAACTGGTCGATTATTTGGGTTAGGGTTGGGTTGGGCTGGGAGCTGCGGTCTTAGGTTGGGCTGGGGATTTTGTTGCAAGGCTGGCAGGGTTGGTTGAGGGAGCGGAATTGATCCTGGTGTTTGATATGTCGATCTTGGCTAGTTGCTCTGCCAGGGTGAACTTTGCGAAGTGGAAGGGGTCCACTGCGGAGGATATGAATTATTTGGCCAACATGGCGGAGGATAAGGAAAGTTTGGCCAACCAGCTTGGTTCATCCAAGGGTTCGGAGTAGGGAACATTTGAGGCGACCAATTTGAAAACGGGTGCTGAGACTGATTTTGCCACATATTCTGTTGCTGAGCATTAAATTGCGGAGATTGAAAAGAAGAGGAGGGATCTTGAAACATACCAGATTGCCTAGGTTGCCATTGACGTCGCTGGTTAATAAAATATGCTGATTCTGGTTCCTCTTCTGCTTCTTTGTACACCGCCTTCAAACCAGGAAGCGAGGGACAGCTTTTAGTCGGATGGTCCTTGGTACAAATAGCACATATTTGAACTGTATCAAGCGGGCATTCTTTCTGGCTATGTTTCTTCCTGCACCGAGGGCAGAAAATTGCCAGATTCTGTTCCGCCTCTGCTTGCTTCTGTTTAGCCTGCACAATATCAAGCTGTGTAGTTAATGTCCCCATGATATCAGTTTTAAAATTCTCTAGCAGATTTCCAAGTTCCACTCGTGATACTCCTTCTGTTGATGTTCGATTGTCTTTAGTGAAGCGATCATATTCTGCTGGTTTTATCCTTGTGCTGCCTCTTGAGCTCCTGATACACAGATTAATGATGTCAGCAAAATTTTCCTGATAAATGTCTCCTTTTCCCATAATATTCAACGTTTCAATCCATTGCTCCTTCATACCTCTAATCAATGCAGTTTTCAACACGTTATCGGGCAGAGGTAACGATGCATAGGGAGATCTTTGCAAGTTATATTGGAAACGTTCTACATATTCTTCTAAAGTTTCGTTTGGTCTGGCTGACATTTGAAAGATTTCATCCTTTAGCTCTCTTGATCTACAGTAATCCTGATATTTTTTTAAGAAGGCCGCTTTCATTTCTTCCCAATTGTTTATGAATCCACCACCTAAACCCATGAACCATCTCAGAGCTGCTCCCTTCAAAGTAGAGGGAAACAGCTTTAGCTTCTGAGGGTCAGTGGTGTAATCATATCCCCTGCATAACACATCAAATTCGAATAAAAACGCATCAGGGTCTTCTGATGTGAGTCCATGAAACGTCGGGATATGTTGAAGTGGAATTGCCTTCATCGGTGCATTCACAGCGGAATCTACTATGGGATATTGCAAAGTAGAGGTTTGGGTATTTGGCTGATTCTGCGCCATGGAATCAAATATATGCCAGTAATCTTCAGGAATTTCCAAGAGAGTATTCCTTGGTTGAGGAGGGGTAATCTTAGCGGGAACTGTTTTTACAGCACTCCCTTTATCAGGGATAATGATGGCCCCTACTGTCTGAGGTGAATGAATTCCTTCAACAAGGATTTTTGCAGCGCTTCCTTTATCCGGACTGTTTAAAGGCTGGTTTGGTTCAATAGGAGATCTAGGTTCCTCGATTTCCCTTGTTTCTCCTTCTCCTTCGCAAAGGTTGCTAAAATTTCCTTCGTGCACTGGTCAAGGAGTCGAATTGTCAAGTTCTTGAAAGTCTTGCTCCTCTGTCTGACTGTGCACCTCTGCAAAGGCTTCAGATGGTGATTCTGAGGCCTGAAGGGAACTAGCAGGTTGTTTAGAGTTTACCTTCCTATAACCTACTGATGGCGGAGATTCGGCTTTCTTATAAATTTCGTCTATAAAGGTCTTTCGTCCAAGGGTCGCCGACCCCTTGGCTTTTTCGATTTTGGATGGAGGCTTTTGATTCTTTTCTGGCTTTTTCTGCTTAGTCATGCACTCCAATTACTAAATCAATTCTGCTAGGAAAGCGGACGGTGGAGCAGGGCTTTTACATGCTCCGCACGCAGGTTCTTACCTTCCGTTTTTAAAATCCAGTTCTCCCCTAACAGATTCGCACACTACCCTGTTAAAAGACAAATGGCTATGCCCTTTCCCCGGCAACGGCGCCAAAATGTGGAGCTGTAACAAGGGTCTTTTTCACCTCTAGTTATCTCACATTACAAGTCAATCCGGGAGCGTTTTGTTATTGTAAAGGATATCTCAATTTGAGGCTATTTGTCAGGATAATGCTTCGTAGTATAGATCTAAAGAATACAAGAGTAAACGGATGCTAAGCTATGCTAAATTAATTTTTCATAAAGAAATCACACACGCAGCAACTTCGTCGGTCGAGGGTATGGAATTAGTAACCTATCCCCCTAGAAACTGATGAAGGAGTATGGATCATGATCTGGGAGCGTTATAGCGTCTGCTGTATCTCACAACAGCCTTGACCCTCCTCTCATGCCACTTCAATAAATGCAAGCGAAAGGAACAGCAAGAAAACAGAATGAAACAGCAACTTCAGAAATGGAACAGCAATAAAAGGAATGGCAGTAAATGGAACGACAGTAAAGAAACTAAGTCTCGCGAGGTCAACACTTCCAATCCTTGGCACACACTTACATACAAAGGGAAAGCAATCGTTTATACAAGTTTGCAGCTTAATCAAATGGAACAGCAAATTATTAAAGACAGGAAACGTCAATCATATATATATCAAATGGAACAGCAAATCATTAAAGACAGGAAACGTCAATCATATGTACACGATCTGCAATAGTCACCAACAGTCCATTACCCCCAATCACCTGTAGCTGAAATATTCTACTTATGAATTCTGTAATTGATGCAAACAATTCAGATCAACAGTATATGAAGAATCCTGAAAGTATGATATGAACTTGTTACAGAGATTTATAACAGGAAAGCTACAGATGAATAAATATGAAACAACATGCAACCATAACAGATTATGAGAAACAAACCACACAAAGCGGAATTGTAATGGTACAATCAGCCAGTGTCCGTTGGAGCTGGGCCCGAAGCTTCCAATGGCGCACTGCCGTAAACTACTTCAGACGCAGGGAGAAATTAACACCAAAGATATTATATTAACGCATCAATGAGAGTACAAAACTAAGTTTCAGAGAGACTCAATAGTCTGAGTTCAACTGACAATAAAATCCTTGAACAGAAAGTTAAAGATATAAAATCGTTTTTTTAATTTCCAATGCTACCCTCCTTTTATACAATTAACGGCGGAGTTCACCGGACGACAAAACGATTGAACGTAGCGATCCCTCAGGATCAAAGATCCTGAGTGATCCGCTAAACTGTTAACGCCTTCCTTTACTCGGCCTGTATTTCCGAACTGGCAGTCCTTCATCTCGTTCTGGACTGATCTTCCTTGATTTACTCGACCTGGTCTGAACCTTATTTAGAATTGGAGGGACAGCCGTTATCTTCTCATCAAATCCTCGTTTTGCATTGCGCCTTCCTACTTTTACCTTTCCCTGCGTAGAGAAGACAACTATTAGTGATTGGATCATTTTGGACTCGTTCTCGTTGCGTTTTCCCTCCTTGATAATAAAGAAAAGATTACAACTATTGCTTAAAACATCACTAAATTATTTATTAAAACATACCTCCCCAATGCTCTACAGGGCTACCTCCAGTATCCTGTATAATGAATTATTCAAAGAAATAATGACAGCACGAGGCCTGGACTCATACACAGCATGTCGCCTCCACAAGTATGGTTGGCCTAATAACACATCACAAACATCCAGAGGTGTAACATCACACAATACCTCGTCTGTGAAGGGCTTGATGCTATAGGGAAGGCGGTACTGCTCGCGAACTTTGAGATCTCGTCCTTCATGAAGCCACTCGATACTGTACGGTTATGGGTGTGGTGTAGTCAGTAGGCCCAACCGCTTCACTACCTCTGCTGAAACGAGGTTCTTTTGGCTGCCACGGTCGACAATGAATTGTAGCGGCGAACCCTTCACCCACATCTGTGAGTGGAAAAGATGCTCCCCTTCCATTCCCCTTGTGAGGTTCTGGCTCGGGGTCAGAACATGCATCTGATTCGGAAGCCTTCAATTCAGCCACCAGCAACTGCTTGGTCCAACACTCACTTGTGTTATGAGTGGGACTCCTGTGGAACTCACACCACTTCCCTGTGTCCTTCTTCGGCTTCATGGTGTTGTTCTTTTCTTGCCGCTTCGACGAGTTGTCTTGGGTCACCCCGCCTTGGCTTTGTCCTTTGGGCTTCGGATTTGCAGATCCAAAGTCTCGCTTCTTCTGTTTGAACTTTTGCTCAATTTTGACAGCGTATCAGTATGTTGTGTCGAGTGAGGGGATGTTCAAGAACCCCATCTCTTCCTGGATGTATCTATGTAGGCAGCCACGGTATTTCAGTACCAGATGCAGCTCTGAATCTTTGATACCCAACTGTGTGCGAAGGGTATGAAAAATGTTTGTGAACTCTAGCACACCTTGGTCTCGTCCCTACCGCAGTGTGGTCCATTTGATGTATTTTCCTCAAAGCTTCCGACAGGGTAGTACTGCTCCTTGATGGCATCCCGAAAGTCATTCCAAGTGGTTGCGGCTGAAAATAGTGAGCCTGTACTTTCATCCTTCTACTCGCAATAGGTTTCCCACCAGTCCTTGACGTGGGGGGCTGCTTTGAGAAGAGAGAAAACAATCTTTTCCCAACTTGAAAATTCGTGAACAGAAAATTACCCATCTAGCAAATTTAACCATTTATCTATGGAATCTACGTCTATTTGACCCTCGAAGATGGGGATTTCAAAATTAACTTGTACCTTGAAGGGTGTGGCATTTCCAGAGTCGTTGTTGGAAGCCGATGCGTCACCTCTGGGTAGCCGCTGAAGGATCTGTGCAAAGTTATCCATCATCACGTTCCTTTGCCGCTCGAGCGCTTCTTCGAGCAAGATTTTGATAGGATCTCCTGCTCTCTCATCTTTCTTCTCATCCACCATGGGAGGCCATCGGGATTTGTGAGGCTGGTCTTAAAAAGGTTCGACCGGTTCAAGCCCTAACTCCTTATATCCTGACCTTGTTGGGGACATGCAAAGAAAAATAGAGAAAAAGCACACCGCTCTGATACCACTGATTCGGATTTAAACAGGAACGCAATAGATTACAGATATAACCATAAATATAGAGATGTGATAACCATAAATACATAGATGCAGCGGAAATAATACTTCATTTCATTAATGGAAAATACAGAAATATGCTTACAACCAGAAATGGAAATAAACCAGCTAGGGCAATGGTAGCTTATCTCTGAGAAGAGATGTGCGGCTACATGCCTCTGAACTGTTCTGAACTGTGTTACAATGAGGCTCGAAGGCCTATTTATTGTTGAGAAACAATGGAAAACCCTTCACATCCCGAAACCTAACCCTAGAAGATGAAACGCCAAATTGTGGGCCCCGTTTGTGTAAATTGGTACATCAATTTCCCGGGGTCGTAACTTTGGCATACGATCTCCATTTGACGCGTACGATAGCTCGTTAGAAAGATATATCCGAGTACTACCACTTTGAGAGGCAAAATGGGACCCAGATTTGCAAAAAAACGTTTTTTAGGGCCTCAGAACGGCTCCGGAAGTTCAGGACCTGAAAAACTACTAAAAATAGTAAACTATGCTACAATTTAGGAAATTGAAAAAGCTGAAAGAGACAGTTGTGGGGGTCCAAATAGGATAGGTGGGTGGCCACCAACATCCACCTGGATCAGTTTCCCTTGGTTTAAACTTTCAAAAATTGACTCTTTAGAGCTTGCCTCTCCTCCAAATACGAATTTTGTTGTTATGACTAATCTTGTCATTATTTGCACTACCAACTCTAGCAATCGTCCTTAAATGGCCCTCCAAATTATCTTCCAACTACCCAACTCCAAAATCCCCTGGATAATGTTGCCCTAACAAATCACCCTCTAATGATTACATAGTGATGGCTCTTGGTTGTGTCTTGTGCTCCAGAAATATGTATGACCTACAACTGATGCTTCCTTCAGTCTCAATGTTGAAGGAAATCTTTACTAGGGTGGCACTCGAATTCCAGTAAAGAAAGGTTGAGCTTCTCTCCTTGGGAAGCTCTTGTGCTAAGAATCACAATGTTGGCTCACCTAAACAACTAAGGCAATTTCGAATTTCAAATAAACAAAGACCCCTATTTCCCCCTCATTGCTTCCTTTTATAATTGTTGGCCATGCATTCCTTGTGTGTCCCCCCACAAATTTGTTTTTCCTCAAGGAATTTAAATTCCTTCTTCCCCAAGTGTGTAATTCATGTTGGCCCCATATTTTACTAGAAATTTAATCTTTCCTTTCCCTAATGTTGGTGGCCTCCATCTCTCCAAAAATGAAGTCGGGACTCCCTCCATTGACTTTATCTAAGTTTACATGCAAAAATATTTCCCAACACCCAATTACAAAAATAGAAATTCATCTTAGTAAAATTAATTTAATTGGGGACATTACAGTCCTCCCCACCAAAAATTGGTTTTCCTCAAGCAATGCCTGAACAAGCACTCTCTCAATCAACTGACCCAAACGGTCACTACACACTGCTGGGGTCCCAAATTTACCACTAAGTCACTCTATATCCATTCACCATCCTATAACAAATGAGTCCCTCGATACCAGGGTCCCGTGCTAATCTCAAAATAATGCCAACATGATGATGTTGCAGTACTTTAATTACAGTTGACTACCAATCACGCCCTTGTTGTATCCTCCTCTCTTGGAACCCAATCGTGAAATACAGGTAAAGGCCAAATGCATCTCACCCAGGTATCTCCATGATGCCAAATCCTACCCATCCAAAGCTAACCCTGAAGCTATGCAGCAACTGGGATAGCCTACCTCGCCATATGATGAAGGCCTCCCAAGAGTGAACTAGAGCACTCTCTACCATGACTTAGCTCATCATAAGACAAAGTGATCTATCAACAAACTAAACTCCTAAATCCCATAGCCAGATGTTGGCTTGTTGGGACCTGACCCAGGATCATAGGTGATTTAGCCAAACAAGTCCCAGTACTAGTAGCCCTTTCGGCAATAGCCCGCAGAGAACGGATTGAGGTCTCACTCAAAGTAGTATGGGAGGTTGCTAGAACCAGGTTTCCAGACACTAGAGATGTTTGATGAGTTCAAGTGGTCCACAGTTCAACCTTCTGTGTATTTCTCTACACACACTTACCTATTCCTCGCAGCCTGAGGTGTTGCCTTTGCGCATCCTTACTCAGGGGCCAAACAGTGTTATTACCCAAGTCCTTACTAGTAACCCAATATTAGTTGATTAACTTAGGTTATTTCTATGCTTTTGAATTATACTTAACAATATTCACAATTCATACAAGTGTGCACAGTAAAGAAACAATATATTCACAAATGATATAAAACATGTAATAACTCGGAACAGATACACCGAATTGGTAACAAAAACCTTTCTTTATTAATCTCTTCTCTAGTTGTAGACTCAACTCTACCCTCCACACTCAGCTGAAGGGGTCCGTGCACTCAACTGCGGACTCTCGTGGGCCTCTGCACACTCAACTACAGAGCCTTTTCCTACTCTATGACCCACGACACACTTCGTACTTTGACTTATTCTCTCAGACCTTTCATGCCTCTCCTCTATTAGATTTACTTTTACAACATAGAGCCTTGCTCTATTTATACAATCCCACAGTCTGTGGACCATGGGTAGGCTAACATTAGCTAACATTACATTCAAAACTAGGTTGGACAACCCTATGACTCTAACATACAATCCGCACTCTGCGCCCGCAATTCGTGGAGTCATTACAACAATATCAAGTCAAAAATTGGGCTTTGAGCCCCAAAACATGTCGTGGCAAGATTCCATGCCCAACAGGCCCCCAACACAAACATTGTGACTCGCCCTCGAGTCACTCTGTCAGCGTGATGATCTTGGCGCAAAGTCCGTCCAACTACTCTTTAACAATATTGATGTCCACAATGCACTCAGCTACTACTTGTTGAACCTACTCCATCGATTCTTCTGAGACCTCTATGTCTAGCATGTTTCCCTACATCTATGCATGTATCCCTTGTATGTGCATGAGATTTCCTTCGATATTTGCTGTGATCATAAAGGCCTCATCAATCCATGGTTGAATGCATGCTTTGAGAACTGCTTCCTTATGGCGCGGCGTGTCCAACTGCTCCTTTAATGCCTTGGTTTGTTGCATTCTCGGAAGCCATTGAGTGAGGACTATTGTCCGCGCAGTTCCTCTGACACTGTCATATTACTGCTGGAGTTCTCACGCCTCTATCTCCAGGTTCTGGATGTTGAGATCCTCCTGCAAAGTCGTGAGGACCTCAAGTCCTTTTTCCAACATGCTGGTATAGTCGCACACTACACCTCCAATTTCTTCCAACCCTGCACTGATAGTGCTATCATGCTATTCTTTGATTTCCGGGGGAGTGGAAGGTTGCGCCTTCAACTGTAGCTCAACAATCTGAAGATTTAGCTCCACCTGAACCTTTATCATCTCTTCCCTGGCCTTGCGGACTCTGGTTTCCAGTCTGTGGATACACACCTCTAGCGGTAGATCTATTAGGATGGACAACTCCGGGATGCATCGGCAAGCATCATCTACCATATGCTCCAAGTGTTGATTTTGTGACAATAATTCGTCACGCTACAAGCTGAGTTGCTCCATATTTATCTTTTGTTCACTAAGAACCTAGATCGCACGGCTCTCCCTGGCGTGCAGCTCTGCCATTATCCCATCCTGTAAATGATATATCGTCTCTCGCGAAAGGTCATCCAAATTAAGGCCAAGGCCTTTCAACATGTTGACCGAAACTCTTCTACTCACATTTGCGGTGACTAGGACCCCTTCAGGCAACACTCCCATGTTTTCCATTCATGCGCGCAACACCTATTCCATTTGAAGCCTCCTTCAATTGTCCTGATGTGTATACTTCCCTTAGCTCTATGATTGCACATGAATTTCTTTGTTACCATTGTTTTCTTACTTTATGATTGTCCACATTGCAAGAATGGTTCAGAGGGTGAATTTATTAGCTTCAACTTTTGCAATTACTTCAATTTTATTAGAAATATTGATTTCTTCTTCACCATGCCCAACTTGAGTATAAGTAGAAATAATGTAGCTACATTTCTCATTAGAATTCTATTAAGTACTTCCCATTCATCTTCCATTCTCCCATTTTAAACATATTCTGAAATAAACATGTTCCAAGAAAATATTTCTCATTATTACATTTTGTCATCAATTTAGTGTGAACCTTTCATTCACCATCCTCTATATGAGACTTTTCAGCAAAACCTATAAACAATTTCAAGATTATGCTCTTACTTTTTCCATATGAGCTCAATGTCTAAATAATGCTTTGACATCACTTACAATATTAGTAAGTTATGATATTGGGGAAATGCGAGTGAGACTACTATTAATATGGTAATAACACAATGCATATGTCCATATGCATCACCTATAAATCTCTAATAGAAAGAGAAATTGGATGTGTTCCATTACTCTCATTTTAACCTTTTATTTATAGTTTTTGGTTATAATATTTGGTATTCATAAAATGTTTTTTTGATGATATTATATCATTTTTGCTTAGGAACCATATCTAGGTTCCACCACGCCACCTTTTGTGGATTCCTAACACCCCATACTCTTTTGCTTTCCCTAATGTGTAGTCATGATCACCTATTATTACATGTGTGCCTTACATCTTACATCTTATGTTTTAACACAAACTTTTTAGCTTGAATTCACAGTCACCCTAGCATTAAAGGAAATTGGTACATTAGCTCATTGACCTAACAAATTTATACACACAAACACATCCAAGCCTCAATAAGTTTATGCTTACCAATCTAATTAACATATAGATGTTCAAAAGCCTAAATTTCATATGTATATTTACTAGACCATTTAGGGGTTAAGCCAGGTTATTACAACTTTTGGTAACAATTAACACCGTCTCACCCAATGCATGAGACAATTATGCATTACAAAACATAAAAGCTACAATGGTAACCCATACATTCCTTGTGTAAATGGGGGGTTGACTGAACATGGTGTCAGATCCTGTCGAACAATTATTATAAATACATTTGTATCAGATTACTTAGATAAATGGACATAGACAATGTATGCATTTAATAATAGCCCAATAGAAAACCAAATTATTTCTATTTAATATGGATAAATAATTTATAAACATATCTCATAAATAATTTATTTAGCATGTAGTAGAGTGAAGTCGTCTTATTCTCTTGATTGTTAAGTTGATTACACATGTTACATAAAACATTTTTCGACATATTAACTAAAAAGAAAATTATATTAAGTATTTCCTTACATTTATATAGACTTATATTCTAATTTTCTACATTTTCATATATATATATATATATATATATATATATTATTTCATTTATAGAAAAATAATTTAAATAACGAAAAGAATGATAATTCTATCCAGAAATATATTCTTGAAAAGACAACACTCAGCAATCAAAACAACTAGAACTAGCAAGGTTTTGGATCTTGATGTAATTGAAGAACAACATCTAGAAGGAAAATGTGTATATCCCTAGTAGCTCTGCAACTATCTGACCTAGGGTTTTGCTCACAGTCTACGCATTGTTACACAATCTGGCAGGGGGTAGTGCCCTGTTCACGGATCTAAGACAGCGAGGACATGCCATGGCACAATGGATGAAGCAAGCGGGGGTCAATGGGACCCCTTTGTTAGAAAATTATATATTATAGAGCAATGGAACACATAGAATATTGCAGAAATATAAACACAGAAAATGCATAAAACCAAAGAGACAAAAATATACATGGTTCACCCAGTTTGGGCTACGTCCACCCTAAACAGCCAGGCCTTCCTTTCTATTATCCAGCAAAATGAAGAGACACAACCTACAACGGATCCACTGTAATATCCTCTATTTTCTCTCATAGTCTCACCTCTCTGATTCTCGCTCGGAGAATACACATCTATTACATAGCCTCAAATACAATGCCCTCATACAAAGAGAGGGGTTTCCTTCTAGGGACAAAAACCCTAAACTAAACATAAGTTCTACCGTCAGATCATCTGCCTAATGAACAACCTAGATTGACTAGAAATTACTATACTTTTACAAGGCAATTTTACATCTATTTTTAGCTTTGGGGCCGCTACCTCCAAAACCCTTTCCGAGGGACCGTCAGCCCCTAGATCCCCTAGCCAGCAGGGGATTGGCCCACCCTAACCCCCATGGGGGGGACAAGTCCCCCCCGTACCCCCCCGCCTGGAGGGGTGTACAAACTTCTTGGGGTATACATTCGGCTGAAACAAAGACCTCTAAACAATCATGCTCCACTCCCAACAATCTCCCAAATGGAGAATGATTGTAGCATCTCCATCGATGCTTCATTTTCTGGACAATGACTCCTCTTTGGACCTGGTTGTTTCTCATCTTCATCATCATCCTTGAAGACCAATTGAAACTGCGCATATTATCAGTTTATCCCTTGTTACAACTTTTGTTAACATATCTGCAGGATTCTGGATAGTGTGTATCTTTTGCATCTTCAACTCTCCATCTTCCAACACTGATTGTATGAAATGGTACTTGAGCTATATGTGTTTAGTCCTGGAATGAAATGTTGAGTTCTTTGCAAGATGAATGGCACTTTGGTTATCACTATATAACATGCCCATATCATGCTTCTTACCCAATTCACCCATAATCCTTTGTAACCAAATCATTTCTTTACTAGCCTCTGTAGCAGCAACGTACTCTAATTCTGTTGTTGAAAGTGCAACAACACTTTGGATTTTGGAAACCCAAATGACAATTGTTCCACCTATAGTAAATACATATCCTGTAGTGCTCCTCATGTTATCTTTGTCACCTGCCATATCTGCTTCAACATATCCCAGTAGAGAAATATTTGAACCACCAAAGCATAATGCTTGATTTGTGGTACCTTTCAAATATCTGAGAATCCATTTCACTACCATCCAATGTTATTTTCCTGGATTGTTCATGTACCTGCTTACAACTCCCACCGCATGTGCAATATCAGGCCTTGTGCAGACCATTGCATACATTAAGCTTCCAAGTGCTTATGCATATGGAACTTTAGACATATAATCCATGTCTTCTTGGGTCTTTGGGCACATTTCCTTACTAAGTTTGAAATGGCTAGCAAAAGGTGTACTAACTAGTTTTTCATTGTGCATATTAGCTCTTTTCAACACCTTTTGTATGTACTCATTCTGAGACAATGTTAATTTCCGATTTTTCTTGTCTCTAGTTACTCTCATACCAAGGTTTTGTTTTGCAACTCCCAAATCCTTCATTGCAAATGAATTTTCCAATTTTCTTTTGAGCACATTTATTTCCTGCATGTTAGACTCTGCAACAAGCATGCCATCTACATACAATAACAATATAATATAGCTGCCATCATTTTGCATTTTTAGATAAACACAATGATCATAGTGACATCTAGTATAACCTTGTTCAGACATAAACTTGTCAAATTTTAGATACCACTACCTTGGAACCTGTTTTAAGCCATACAAGCTCTTCTTCAACCTACACACTAGTTTCTCCTTCCCTTTTACCTCATATCCTTATGGTTGCTGCATATATATCTCTTCCTCCAAATCCCCATGGAGAAAGGTTGTCTTTACATCTAACTACTCAAGATGCAAATATTCAATTGCTACTAGACTTAAAATAGTTCTTATTGAAGTCATTTTAACAACAGCAGAAAATATTTCATCAAAATCAATACCTTTCTTCTGTGCAAACCCCTTCACCACAACTTTAGCTTTGTACCTTTGTTTTCCTCCATCTTCTTCCTTCAACCTGTAAACCCATTTATTCTTCAATGTAGTTTTTCCTACAGGAAACCTAACTAAGTCCCAAGTCTGGTTATGCATTAAGGAGACCATCTCTTCTTCCATGGCTACCTCCCACTTCTTCCTGCTTTCAACCTGCATTGCTTCTTCATAACATTCAGGTTCACTAGAATCAATCAACAATAAATAATATAATGTAGGAAGTATCGTTCAAGGGGTATACTTATCTTGGTAGATCGTCTAACATCACTTTCAAGTGTATGGGGTCCCTATTGCTGTTGTGGTGGTTGTTGATTATTATTATTTTTAGGCACCTTTACTTTTTCAGTGATCTCATAAAGAACTATGTATTCCTTTTTTTCTTTTTCCTATTTCCTTTCCTGCAACTGATTCTTACACAAGACCTTTTCATTGAATATTACATCTCTGCTCCTAATGATTTTGTGATTTTCATAATCATATAAGCGATAACCAAAATCATTAACACCATATCCAATAAAGGTACATTTCTTTGACTTTTCCTCAAGCTTTGTTCTATTTTCTTTATTAATATGGACAAAGGCCTCACAACCAAAAGGCTTTAAAAAAGAGTAGTTTACCTTTTTACCTGTCCATGCTTCCTCTGGAACACCACCATCCAAGGAAATTGAAGGCCCTCTGTTAATTAGATAAATAGAAGTATCTACAGCATCTACCCAGAATTGTAAAGGCAATCCTGTATGCAATCTCATGCACCTTGCATGCTCCATGATTGTTCTGTTCATCCTTTCTCACACAGCATTTTCTTGTGGTGTTCTTGGAACTGTCTTCTCTCTACAAATTCCATGCTCTGAACAGTACCTATCAAACTCTTTGCTGCAATATTCATCTCCATTGTTTGATCTGAGACACTTCAATTTCTTTCTTGCCTCAATCTCAACTAAACCTTTCCATTTCTTGAAAGTATCAAATACATCCGATTTATTATTAATAAAATAAATCCAAGTTTTTCTAGTTGCATCATCAATAAAAGTAACATAATAACGAGATCCACCGAGAGATGATACCTGAGCAGGTCCCCATACATCTATATGCACAAGCTCTAATTTTTCACTCTTCTTTTCTTTCCCAACTCTAAGAAATTTGACTCTCTTCTTCTTTCCATAAATGCAATTCTCGCAGAAGTCCAAATCAACATCCTTCAAACCCAGAAAAAAATTCCTTGAGTGAAGAATCTTCATCCCCATTTCACTCATGTGTCCGAGCCTATGATGCCATAATGCTGCATATGCTCCTTTGGAAGTGAAAGCATTAACAGAGTTAGAAATACCATTACATAAATACAATGTACCAATCTTTTCACCTTTTTCTATTACCATGGATCCTTTGGTGACCTTCCAAGCTTTATCTATGAAAGTTGTCACACAACCTTCACTGCCTAACTGCCGTGTTGAAATTAGATTTTTCTTCAAATCTAGAACATGCCTTACCTCCTTTAGTAGCCATTGGTTTCCATTCTGCTGTTTTAAAAGAACCTTACCCATTCCAATAATTTTACAGGGTTTATCATCACCCAAATGGTCTTTTCCAATATCTCCTTGAACATAGTCATGAAATATTTCTTATCAAGTGTGGCATGGAATGAGGGCCCTGAATCTACCACCCAGGAATCAGTAATATTTTCTAAAACAAGAATCAAATAATCTTGTAACACCTTACCTATCACATTTGCTTCATGATTGTTTTCTTGTTGTGTGTCTCCTTCTTTTCCCTTCTGAGATCTACAATCTTTCTTTAGGTGTCCTTTCTTTCCGCATTTCAAGCACACTATACCTGATCTGGACTTGGATCTCCCTTTCCTTAATTTACTATGATATCCTGAACTCTTTCCTCTTTCCATTTTTCTTCCCCTAGACTCTGCACTCAAAGCATTACCCAATGTCTCACTGGAGCTTTTCTATGGCATTTCCTCACTAAGGATAGCACTGAAAACATCATCAAACTTTAAAGTACTAGATCCAGAAACAAAGTTACTAATGGCCATTACTAAACCATTCCAACTTTCTAGAAATAAGCACAATAATAACAAAGCTCTAACTTCATCATCAAAGTTTACCCCTACAGAGCGTAATTAATTTGTAATAGTATTAAAATAATTTAAATGGTCTGTAGCAGATCCACCTTCCGACATCTTCATATTAAATAATCGTTTCATAAGAAATACCTTGTTTGAGGCTGAGGGTTTTTCACATAGTTTATCCAACGCCTTAATCAAAACCTCTATTGTTGTTTCCTTCGAAATGTTGAAGGTGACTGACGCTGTGAGGCACAACCATACTATTCCAAATGCCTTTTATCGAGAAAGTTCCATTCTCCATCTGCCATACCTATCTGCATCTTTTTTTTTTTGCCCAATGGTAGCTACAGATCTTTATGATACAGATAATCTTCCATCTGCAACTTCCATAGTGAGAAGTTTTGGTCGTTAAATTTCTCGACCCTAAACTTACCATCTTCTGCCATTGCTCCCACTTGAATGAGAAACCCTTCTTTCTTGTGAGTTTATCAGCCAAATAGACCTTCGGCTCTGATACCAGTTGTTAGAAAATTATATATTACAGAGCAATGGAACACATAAAATATTGCAGAAATATAAACACAGAAAATGCATAAAACCAGAGAGAGACAAATATCCGTGGTGCACCAAGTTTGGGCTACATCCACCCTAAACAGCCAGTCCTTCCTTTCTATTATCCAGCAAAATGAAGAGACACAACCTATAGCAAATCCGCTATAATATCATGTGTTTTCTCTCATAGTCTCACCTCTCTAATTCTCACTCGGAGAATACACATATATTACATAGCCTCAAATACAATGCCCTCATACAAAGATAGGGGTTGCCTTCTAGGGCAAAAAACCCCAAACTAAACCTAAGTTCTACTATCAGATCATCTACCTAATGAACGACCTAGATTGATTAGAAATTACTATACTTTTATAAGGCAATTTTACATCTATTTTTAGCTTCGGTGGGATGGGTGTACAAACTTCCCGGGGTATACACCCAACCGAAACAAAGACCTCTAAACAATCATGCTTCACACCCAACACCCTTCTTACAAACAAATAATGATGGACAAAGGTAAAATTCCTTTGGAAGGAGTGCAGATCATGGGTTCAAACACCACAGGGAAGAATAAGCTCAGTAAGAAGACAAAAATGGATGGCAATATGAAGGAAACCCAGTTTCCACATTGGACAGAAGGCATAAAAATTCTAGAAGGAAAAGACAAACCAGATCCCACTCAAGGAGCAGGAAAGAACAAAAAAGAAGTGGAGGGTGCGGAAACCTCCTCCTTGAAAGGCCTAGACCCAAAAGAATTGGCTATGGAAAAAACCAACAAAAAGACTAGGGGAGATGTAAACCAAAAACTATAGAAAGCCTGAGCGTTATCATCACTAACCCTGAACTGCAAGCCTATAGGGATCACATGGCTATTCATGCAGTGATATGCAAGTTCATGGGATTTTGGCCCACAGAAAAAGCCTTATGCCAATAGATCAAGAAAACTCAGAAGCCGAAAGATGTTACACTCCACCTGGGGGCCATAGGTTTCTTTACGGTGGTCTTTGCAAACCTTGAAGGCAAAGACTGCATTTTTTATGTAAGCCCTTACTTCTATGCCTCAGCGGGCCTCTACATGAGGCCTTGGGATGCAAATTTCTCACCAAAGAAGGAAACTTTCAAGCATGTTCCTGTGTGGATCTGCTTTTTTTCCCTCCCTATCGACTACTAGAGACTGGCAGCTTTGGAGAAAATCGGCAATAAACTGGGCACCTTCATTCAAGTGTCATATGAAACCCTCCAAAAAAGGTACACATCTTGCACTAGAATCTGTGTTGAAATGGACATTTCAGGTGCCTTCCATGAGGGTCTATGGTTGGAATACAGAGATGAAGTCTTCTTTCAAGCCACAAACTATGAACAAATGCCTTTCAGATGCAAAAAATGCCATGAACATGGCCACCTAATCTAGGAATGTCCCATGCACAAGCTTGTAGACAAGGCCAAGGATCGCCCAAGCAAAGATCAGGATGGTTTTGTTCAACCCAAAGGTAGACACCACAATAACAGAAGAAACCAACCAAAGGCAGGAAACGTCAACAAGAGGTCTATGAATGACTTTGAGGTGCTTGGAGAGGAAATTGGAGTAAAGGAGGATACCCAAACATCAACAGTAGGGTAGGACATCCTGGAAATGAATGATCAGAACAACCAAATGCCAACTCCAATCACAATTGATGATTTTCTTTGAGAATCAGGATTGAGGAAAGAGGCAGAAGGGGATGAGGAATGACACTAAGTGAAGTGGGCATAGAGGATCAGGACCTAAATGACACTCTATAACAAGAAGGAATGGACCTTAACACCATAGTTGAGCAATGGAAACAAAAAGAGGTGGAGCACATTGCAGAGGAAGAGATTGACAGAGTCAACTTCCTCTTTCTATCAAGGAAGGATGCAGCCCTGAGAGGGCAGAAAGGGGTCTGGGTGAAACAAAAGCACTGGGCATCAAGGCACAAAACCTACACCAAACTTATTCTAATGTAAAACACAAAAATAAGCAAGGCAGAAGAATAAACAATGAGGCACTACATGAGATCGCCCAAATGCTCATCAGCTCGGGCAAGATGAAGGTCCTTAAGGCTTTCCCTTTCTACTCATAATTATAGTTTAACTATGAAGATACTCTCATGGAATGCAAGAGGGCTCAACAACCAAAACAAACAATGATTATTGAAAAAGAAAGTCACACAGGAAAATCCAGACATTATTTTCCTACAAGAAACCAAATGCTTTAGGCTAAAGCTAGAAGTAATAGGCAAAAGATTACGAAAGAGAATGGAGCACATGGACATAGATGGTAATGGTCTAGAAGGGGGCTTAGCCATCTTCTGGAACCCCCACTCCCTACTCCTCCTTAATGATGAGGCCTCTAGATCCTACATTTCCATTGAAATGCAAATCCTGGAAGAAGCTGGCACTTACTTATTCACAAATGTCTATAGCCCCCAAAGGTTGGAGGATAAACTACAACTACTGGACAACATGTCCAAGATGCAACAAAGGCACTCTCATGCTAAGGCCATATATGGAGGAAATTTTAGCATGATTACCTCTCTGGGGGAAAAGAAGGGAGGAATTTGAGCCTTAAATAGAGATGCAGAGGTCTTCATTTCTTTCATAAGAATGGCTAACCTAGTGGACATCCAACCAAAAAATGTCATTGTCACTTGGAATAATAAGAGAGGACGAGACATGCTTATTGCATCTAGGCTTGATTGGTTTCTAATCTCGGATACCATTCTCCTTGAAGGAATCATAGTGGAATCTAAGATTATTCCATCTGGAGGATCGGATCATTTTCCCATCACTTTACAGGCAACCATTCTAGGCACCCCAAAAATAGACCCTTTTGTTTTGAAAAAAATTGGCTTAGTCATCCCACTTTGGTTGAATGAGCATCTGGACATTAGAGGAACCAAAAAATAGACCCTTTTGTTTTGAAAAAAATTGGCTCAGTCATCCAACTTTGGTTGAATGAGCATCTAGACATTAGAGGAACCAAAATGTTTTGGCTCCAGGCTCGATTAAGGCAAATTAGAGCAAAGCTTCGAATTTGGAACCAAGAGGTTTTTGGCAACATCTTTGAGGACAAGCAAGCCCTAGAGGATCAGATGACTCTAATACATAACAACTAGATCAAGGGGGACATATATCAAAACTTCATTAACACGGAGTGTGAACTCCTACAAAAATGGAACGATAGATGCAATCAGGAAGAGACTATCGATTTAAAAATCGCGTATTCGATGGCTGAACGAAGGGGAGAAAAATATCAAAATTTCCATCACTTAGCCATGGATTACAGAGGCACTAATAAAATAACTAAGCTTAAGGATGAATAGTGAACCTCCTTTCAATCTCATTAGGAGATTGCCTCTATCCTCATGAACCACTTCAATCTTATTGCCACAGAACCAGACATCAACAGATAAGAGGCAATCAATAAAATCATTACCTCTATTCCCAAGCTAATCACAGAGGAACATAACAAATCCTTAGACCGCCCGGTCACCCTCCTAGAGGTTGAAGAGGCAGTCAAAGATATGGCCAATGGCAAGGCCCCAGGACCAAATGGGTTCACCATAGATTTCTCTAAAGCTTGTTGGGACATAGTGAAGCAGGACATTTGGGCGGTGGTCGAGGACTCTAGAAGATCCTCCTCCATACTCAAATCCATAAACTCCACCTTTATTGCCCTCATCCCCAAAGAAGAGGTTGCCTACACACCTTCTAAATTTTGACCTATAGCCCTCTGTAATGTGTTGTACAATATCATCTCCAAATTCATGGCCATCAGGTTAAAGCTTATTCTCCCTTTGATCATCTCAGAAGAGCAGTCGGGATATGTGGAAGGGAGGTGAATCATGGATAATGTTTTACTAGCACAAGAAATGATCCACACCCTTCAGTCTCAGAAAAAGGCTGGAATGATCATTCAACTGGACATAAGGTTAGTTGGACTTATCTTGAAGAAATTTTGAAAGCTTTTGGGTTTGCCCAGCATTGGATCAGATGGATTTTAGCCATGGCAAAATCTCCCAGCTTCTCTCTTTTTGTCAGTGGAGCCCATTTAGACCGCTTCTTCCCTTCTAGAGGCATTCGTCAAGGAGATCCCATCTCCCCTTTCCTTTTTGTTATCTTAATGGAAGGACTTAGTCGCATCATCAAATCAGCTAAGGATAGGAATATCATCAAAGGTCTTTAGCCCCTGCTTCACGCTCCTACAACTACTCATCAGCAATTCGTGGATGATACTATGTTGCATGGAACCCCTACTGCTAAGGAGGCCCAAGGTTTTAAAGCCATTTTGAACATGTTCAGCGAAGCTTCTGGCATGGATCTTAACTTGGATAAATTTTCTATTTTTTTCTTCCATGCACATGGTAGTCCAAAAGCACCTCACTAATATCCTTGGTTTCAAGAGGCACAACCTTCCTTCTAAATATTTTGGCATTCCTCTCACTAGAAAGCTGATGAGCCCCAATTTTTGGTAACAATTTGGGCTCATTTGGCCTACTTACCTTGCTCAACCCTTCATCTTTTATCACTTATGCATCATTTCTTAGTATATTCGTGTTATTTGTAGGAAGAAGGGCAGGCATTATTCCTATGTGACTAATACATGATGATTTCAGGTTTTTTGACATTAAATGGAGCAAAGACCACGCAAATGGAGACAAGGAGACAACAAAGGTGGCATTACAGGTTTATAGGGAGGTTGTCCACAGTCTTGAATGACCTCCCTCGTGATCTCCACCCCAACTCCGAGCTCCAACAACTATCCCCACCGAGCTAAAAAGCAGCCAACGGATTCTACAGGAACAACAATTTACTTTTAGTTGGACAGCCGAGCTCCACTAATTGAGGAAGCCAGCTTGATCCTCATCATGTATAAATATTGAGGCCGTAGCCTTTGATAGGAGCTTTTTGAACTTTTGAACTACTGTTGCAATTTCTAAGCACGAGCTACAGCTCGGTTTTTGCTTTTTGTAAGCCAGTTTTGGCATGTTGTTAGACTCATGATTATTCAATAAAGGCAGGCAACTTTGGATTCAATTCTGAGTTCTTAAGGGAGCTATAGCTCTCAGGTTAGGGCCCAACCTGAGAGCAATAGACCTCCTTTTCCTTGTATTGTTACTTGTCTTTCCTTTCAACACTTCATTTCTTTGCTTTGACATGCATTTGAAAAACACAGTCTGCTGATTTAATTTCTTTAATGTGATTGAGTAGGATTAGTTTATGGTTAAAGTGCTTCCAGCAGCTTAGATTAGAGTAGGAGGATTACAATTCATTAGAGCTCCAAGAAAAGGTTGATAGTGCACTCACTGCCATCTCTATTTAGAGATTGGGGGTGTAGACTCTACCAACCACCAAAAAACGTAGTCTTATACGTTCATGCAAGCTGCAACTCAGTCATTTCAATTGTAGATCCATCCATGCATTCTGATATTGAGCAATACTCCTTCGTTCCAACACCATGCATGATTTCTCTCTGAAGTTTACATTGATGTTCGTTGGTTTAATAACACAGTTAGAATAGGTGGGTGAATTCTCGGTTTTGTGCTAGACATAGAGGATTTGTTCCATTTACACTGTGCAGCATTGTTCTATTATCTTCCTCTTCTTCTCAACTGCGCCTAAAGTCACCTACTCATCCTCTGTTCAGCTCGTTTGCCTTCCAACCCTTATATTGTTCACGTAGCTCCATCTTTTTGACTTCTCATTGCTTCCACCCTTCTATCCACCAACCAACTGCATGCACTCTCTCTCCATCCCATCTCTCTATCCCTGAGCCATCACTACCTCCCTTTTCATCCTACCTATTAACCCATACCACTCATTCACTCCTCCATCACCAAAAACTCCAACTGCAGAACATCCTGTAGAAGTTAGCAGACTTCCTGTAGAAATCCCGAGTTTCCTGTAGGATCCCCTGCAGACATCCTGTAGAAGCTTGCAACCTCGGTTGCCAAGCACCTGAACATTGTGGACTTTCGTGGAATGATGTTAGAGATCCCCTGGAACCTCTCCTAGCCTTCATGACCTTTTTCCAGCCTTCCTTCCCTGCAAACTACCCCTGCACAGTCAAAACCTAATAAGAAACAAAGTCATAATAACTCCAACCACTTAAGCAAAAATACAAAAATGTGTTCTCTTCAATGGAAGTAGTTTAAATTCATGCATCTCATCTCACTAGAAGTAATGGCATCATTTCTAGAAGTTTTCACTCCCACCATTGCATCATAGAGATTAAACTAGTCAGATTAGGGTTTACTAGGGTTTCCATGTTTGGTTGGCTTTCAGTTCATTCTTGCAAAGTAGGTTAATTTCCTTTAAGATAGCCTTCGTTCATCATTTAGAAAGCTTCTTCTGAGAGCATATAGAAGTTGGCTTGAGCCCTAGCGGACTTGTGCCAGCTGACCAAGTGACAGCTGCGACAAGAGCTAGTACTTGTGCATACAGCACCGTCGCTTCCAAGTTTGTTACGAACTACCGGGTTGATAAAATTAGAGATAGGAAGCTCCAGGAGTTGTAGCATTATTGCTACAATACTGGAGCCCACCATATTTTTGGCACCGTTGCCGGGGAAGCGTCAGAGTATTAGTAATTGTTGCTTTTCTTCTATTTTCTTACTCTTGCCTTCTGCCAAGTAGTTTATTTCATTTCCATTCTGCAAAAGTAGCATAGACATTTCCTGCTTTCATAGATTAGCATTTCTCGCTTTCATAGACTAGCATTTCAATTCTGCAATTTCGTTTCTGCAAGCATAGATTAGCCTTTCAATTCTGCAAGCATAGACTAGCATTTCCATTCCTGCAATTTCATTTGAGCAAAGTAGATTAGTTCTTTCCTGCTTTCAATTTAATTCTGCATCTTTATTTTAGTAAGATAGTTAGTTGTAGATCAATCTGTTTCAGTTTTGCAGGTACCAAAGAAAAACAAAAGCAATCAGAAAAAGTCTTTCCATTTCATGCCTTGTAGGAATTGAGATAAAACAGGAAAATTCCTACCCAAAACCCCCACCACATCACTGAGTCGCCCTTGTCTCTTCTTCGGTGACAGTGATCCAGAAGAACCTATAGGTGAACCTCCTGAGATATACGAAGATCCTATAGCAGAAGAAGAATTAGAGACCATCCCATCTGAAGCTATGGCTGACAATAGAAGAGAAGATGAGAGAATAGAAGGTGCCTTTCCCATCCGAGAGACCAATGGAGAAATGAAAATGAAAAACATTAGCCCCTCCGCTTTGCCTCACTTCCATGGACTGACTACTGAAGATCCTGATACCTTCCTGTTTGAGTTTATTGTCCTTTGTAGAACCTATGACTATACTGAAGATGAGCGGAAGCTGAAACTCTTCCCTTCCACTCTTAAGGATGCAACATTACGTTGGTTCATGGGCTTACCTGGGAATAGTATCACCACTTGGGCTCAGATGCAGCAAGCTTTGAATACCAAGTACCGGGACTACTGTAGGTCTAAGGAAACCAAGGGAGAAATCTTTCAGATGACCATGGGAAATGATGAGTCCTTAGAGGATTATGAGGAGAGGTTCCAACTTAGCTATAAGCGGGCCAGGTGCACACTTGACCCTGAATCCCTCAAGTTGGTCCTGCTCCGAGGAGTCCTTGAAGACCTCTTAGATACCCTTCACATGTTAGCTGGGGGGGATATTTACCAACTACCTTATGAGGACATCAAGACTGTGTTTAGAAACCACTCCAGGGCATCTCGGAAACGAGGTAGAGGAAACCTCCTCTCAACTGGTGTCCCTTTCTCCAAACATGAGTTTGCAAATCAATTGGAAGATCTTAAGAGTGAGGTGAGACAGACCATTGCCATGCAGCTGGACACATTCAGGATCCAGCAGAAGAAGGAAGAAGCTGAGAGAGCCTTGGCTATCTTCTGCCCTAGATGTACAAGGAGACACCCTAAGAACGAATGTCCATTGCATTCGGTTGAAGTGTGTTTCGTTTGTGAGGAGGACCATCCCACAAACCAATGTCCAACCTTTCCTGGATTTAAAGCTATGTACCAAGGGACAGAAGCTCCCACTGAACCTCTCTATTACCTCAACCAAAGGAGGCCACAAGGACCTAGACCTTACCAGCAGGGGATGCAAGGGGCACCTCAAGCTTATTACAGCCCCAACCAATCGACTCCTATGCCTTCCTAGGGTCCCCCTGCTCATCCTTCCTGGTCTATGCCTCCTTCATGGTCTTACCCACCTCAGTACCCTACTCAACCCACTACTCATTCATATCACTCACATGCCAAGCCACAGCCTCAGTGGAATGCACCTCAGTCGGGGTGGAGGCCCCAATATAACACTCCTCCCGCCATTTTTCCTCCACCACCAGTTCAACCTCAGCCATTACCTCCTGCTCCTCCAAGGCAACCTCAAATACTTGCTCAATCGAACCCGAAACCCAACAATAGATAGGCCCAGCAGGTATACATTGGGGAAACATCATGCCCTACTTATGCTGTGGAGATCCAAGAGATCAATCTTCGATCTGGAAAGAATCTTCCGGATCGCCAACCTCCTCCCCCAGAGGATGAGGAAGATAAACTGGAAAGTGAACCAAAGGCTATTCCACCCTTTCCTGAGAGACTAACAGCCACCACACAACCCAACCCAGAGGAGGATGAGCTCCTGGGTGAGCTCAAGCAGTTGTGTGTGAAAATACCACTTCTCCAAGCCATCAAGGATGTGCCTATATACAACAAACTGGTTAAGGAGAAGTGTTTCAAACACCCAGGCAGGTGAAAGAGAGATGCTTCAACATCAATGTCTTAGGACAACTGTCTGACCTTATGTTAGGACAAGTCATCTGCCCAAAGTACCTAGATCATGGGAGTCCTGTAGTAGATGTCCACATCAATGGTACCATCATACCTCACACCTTGATTGATCTGGGGGCTGCCATTAATGTGATGACCAGGGATACCATGCTCAAACTCAATCTTTAGGGTTCCTTGAGGAAGACCTCGACAGTACTGCAACTAGCAGATCGCTCCACTGTGACTCCCGAAGGGATTGTGGAGGATGTCTTGGTCTCTGTCGACTCTTGGGAATACCCTGCAGATTTCTTGGTTCTGCAACCCAAGGCAAAGCTTACTGGATATCCTCTCATTTTGGGAAGGCCTTGGTTAGCCACTGCAGATGCTTACATCAGTTGCCGTGCAGGAAACATGACCATCAAAAACGGTCCTATGTCCAAGCAACTAGTCCTATACCCTCCTGCCCAACCTTCCTTAGAGCATGACTTACCACTTTGGTTGGAGGAAGGAGAAGAGGATGAAGTGTACTCAGCACCTCTGTGCACCCTAGATACCACTAGAAGAGACCCCCCAACCGAGGATGACTTGATTGAGACTTTGATCCAGAATCCACCTTCCAGTGCACTATCCTTAGAGAAATTGGTGGAGGACGCCCAAGCCAGCACCTTAGTGGATCTTTGTACCCCCAACCCTGTTCCTCCCAGAGTCAAGAATGCGGAGTTCGGCGCTGAGAGATCGTTAAAGATCAGCTCCTCCCTATCTCCTTCCCAGGAAAAGGAGCTGTGTAGCCTATTGGCCAGTCACCTAGATGCTTTTTCTTGGAGCTATAAGGAGATGAAAGGAGTCCATCCCTCGGTCTGTACCCATCACATATACATCAAGGAGGATTGTAAACCGGTTAGGCAACCTCAGAGGAGAATGAACCCAGCCCTTAAGGACATTGTCAAGGAAGAATTGCAAAAATTGTTGGATGCCGGATTCATTTACCCCATCTCAGATAGTGAATGGGTGTCCCCTCTAGTGTTGGTTCCCAAGAAAAATGGGAAGTGGAGAATCTGTGTGGACTATCGAGAACTGAACAAAGCTACCAAGAAAGACCATTTCCCTCTACCTTTCATAGATGAAGTGTTGGATGGACTGGCAGGAAAGAAGTTCTTCTCTTTCCTGGATGGGTTTAGCGGGTACAACCAAATCCAAATCAGCCCAGAAGACCAAGATAAGACCACCTTCACTTGTCCTTGGGGTACCTTTGCCTACCGAGTTCTTTCCTTTGGGCTATGCAATGCTCCTGCTACCTTCCAGAGAGCTGTCTTAAGCATCTTCTCGGAGCTGGTCCATGATGCAGTGGAAATCTATATGGATGACTTCACTCCTTATGGGGCCAACTTCCAGGAAGCATTGTCCAATCTGGGAAAAGTCCTAACCAAATGCATTGAGATGAACCTGTACCTTAGTCCTGAAAAATGTGAATTCCTGATGACTGAAGGGACCGTGCTAGGCCACACCATTTCTTGCCAAGGGTTACAGGTGGATCCTAACAAAATTGCTCTCATCAAGAAGGTTCCACCTCCTCAAAAGATAAGGGATGTTCGGAGTTTCTTAGGATTAGCAGGGTATTACCAGAGATTCATTAAGGACTTCAGCAGGCTAGCCTCACCATTTTTTGGTCTGTTGGCAAAAGATGTGGAGTTTAAATGGACTGACGATTGTCAGAGGGCTTTGAATGAATTAAAGGACAAGTTGGTGTCAGCCCCAATCTTGAGAGGTCCAAACTGGGCCCTACCTTTCCACATCCACACTGATGCCTCGAACAAAGCCATAGGTGCAGCTTTAGGAAAAGTTGGAAAAAAACTTCCATATGCCATTTACTTTGTTAGCAAAAACTTGTCCAAAGCTGAGCTGAATTACACTGTAACCGAGAAAGAGTTCTTGGTTGTGGTCCATGCACTGAACAAGTTCCGACATTATATCACTGGCTACCAAACATTTGTACATACAGACCATGCTGCAATTAGATATTTAATGAATAAACCAGATGTGAATGCTCGTATTATTAGATGGTTACTTTTGTTGCAGCAGTTTGACTTGACCATTGTTGACAAACTAGGTAAATAAAATGTTGTTGCTGACTTTTTATCTAGATTGGATTTGTCTGCAGATGAGGATGGAACAGTGGATGACCAGATGCCCGATAAACATCTATTTGCTATCTCGGCACTCTCTCCATGGTTTGCTGATATAGCAAACTACCTTGTTTCAGCACAGTTCCCTCCGCACCTATCTTCAAGAGAGAAGAGCAGAATCATTAGAAAAAGTGCCTCATTTACTTGGATCGGGGGCAATCTGTTCAAGCTTGGTCCCGATCAGATCTTAAGGCGTTGTGTAAGGGAGGAGGAAGTCTTTGATATCCTCCTCACCTGTCATGATGGGCCTTGTGGAGGACATTTTGCAGCAAAGAGGACTGCCTTCAAAATCCTGCAGACTGGCTACTATTGGCCCACACTTCATCAAGATGTTAGAAGATATATCAACCAATGTGACCAATGCCAAAGAATGGGGAAACCGACTCAAAGGGATGAGATTCCTCTCTAACCTCAAGTGACTCTTGAGCCATTTGAGAAGTGGGGTATGGACTTTGTGGGTCCAATCAACCCTCCTTCAAGGCAAAGGTCTTACATCATTGTGTGTACTGACTACCTGACATAGTGGGCAGAGACTAAAGTAATCAAAGCAGCAACAGAAGAAAAGGTGGCCGAGTTCTTAAGAGAAAACATCTTCTACAAGTTTGGCTACCCAAGAGAGCTGGTCACCAATCAAGGGAGCCAGTTCACATCCAACCTGGTTGAAGACTTACTAGCTCATCACAAGATCAAGCATAGGACTTCCAACCCCTATCACCCTCAAGCAAATGGGTAGGTGGAAGTCACCAATAGAGCATTAGAAGGGATCTTGACTAAGGTGGTCAGCAGCAGAAAGGACTGGGCAGATCGTCTGGTTGAGGCCACATGGGCTTACAACACCACCTGGAAGACCACCACCGGCTTCACACCTTATGAGCTGGTCTATGGGAAGAAAGCTTTGCTGTCCATTGAGTTCGAGTACAACACTTTGAGGATAGCAGCTCAGCTAGATCTAGATCTCAGCCATGCACAACAAGAAAGGTTATTGCAGCTGAATGGACTGGACGAGCACCGGATGCAGACCCTCCTTCACTCAGAAGTGGTTCAACTTTAGAGAAAGGTGTGGCATGACCAACATCTCCATGACAAGCAATTCCAGCTAGGAGATTGGGCCTTGTTGTATGACTCCAGATACAAAGATTTCAAGGGGAAGCTGAGAACCAGATGGCTAGGACCATATGCAGTGGAAAAATGCCATGACAATGGATCTGTTCTTATTCGAACCATTGATGAGGAAGCCATCCCCATGCTTGTCAATGGGCATCGCTTGAATATCTACAGGAAGCCTCTCTCAAGACAAGAGTTCATCAAAACTATGGAGAAATCAGTGATGGTCATAGAGAAGGGTTCTGCCTCTGCTTTGGGCATACCCTAAAAGATTTAAAAAAATAAAAAAATAAAAAAAATAAAAAAAATAAAAATAAAAATAATAATAATAAAGATCCTTGGGTGAAAACCTCTCTGAGGCGCCCAAGGTAGGTGGTAGGGGTGAAAACCTCATTGAGGCGCCCCTATTGTCTTTCAAAAAAAAAAAAAGAGATGTGAAAAAGATCCTTGAGTGAAAACCTCTCTGAGGCGCTTAAGGCAGATGGCAAGGGTGAAAACCTCATTGAGGCACCCCTGTTATCTTTCAAAAAAAAAAGGAAAAAAGAAAAGAAAAAAGAAAAAAAACAATAAGCACAAAAGACAAGGACAACAAGTTCATAATGTAAAATTGCATGCAGGTTGCAGGTGTTCTATGGAGGAGAGGAAGCCTCTCAACTCAAAGCCAAGGATCCTTATCATGCTGTCAGGAGACCTCACCAGCACCTCCTCCAAGAATACTCATTTTCTCCAAGGTATGTGCACAATTTCATCACGGCTTGAGATTTCTACAGGAAGATGCAGCTTTTCTACAGGAAGATGCAGATTTTCTACAGGAAGGTGCAGACTTTCTACAGGAAACGCAAACTTTCTACAGGAAGCTCTGTATTTCTATAGGAAACTTCCTGTAGAAGTTTGGGACGACCCAGAATTCATTTTATGAGGAGATCTAAGGACTAAGGATCGATTTGGACGCATGCAAGCTACTGTTTTCACCCTTGCACACTACTGTCACCTTGTTCTACCATCCTTCTCTACATGCAATGAACTTACCTGCACCAGCAAATCAGATCGTTGAGTTATCAAAGAGAAAGCAATTTTTAAGATAAAAAATGCTGAGATGCCATACCATATCCAACCCAGCCATCCACGAGCTCAGGAAGCGTGATCGTGAGGCCAAATCCTTCGTCGTACAGCATGCACCCGAGGAGGAAGAACTGTTACAAGACATCTTGCGGGAGTCCTGTAACAGTTAAGCCCGCTAGAGTGTACACCAATCACAGCGCTGGCCATATGCAATGAAAACGCGGGCGCATGCAGCCACAGCATCCAATCCATCGTCGGCAGCCTGTAAACATGAACCTCCGGGCCTGCGCAAATTCATCAGTGGCAACTGAATCCACTCATCATCGTCCAAAAACCGAAAAATCGTGTTGCGGCCGCACAGGTAAGTGTCTCGATCCTTTCTTCCATCAGATTGCATGAATTTTACTTTGAATTGTTTGCAAAGTGTGAAGAGAATGGGTTGAGCGGCTGTATGGCCAGTTGACTGGCCACGTCGACCAGTTAATGGTCTAGTCGGATGTTTGGGTGGCGGCCATGACAAAAGGAATGGGCAGCACACACGTGAGAGCAATCCCGTCGGGAAAAACGGATTTAGCAGAAGAGACGGCGGCGGATCTGCGGGGGGATGATGTGGCAGTAAGTGAACTCGCAGGCAAATGATGGGACGACGTCATCCAAATGTCCGGCGGGGACAGCTCACCCCCGGACCACGGATTCCGCCGATTCAAATCTAATCGGCTAGGTCGCCCCATGCATTTATCATTCACCGTTTGGAATGCGAGTGATCATCCGGATCCCTCTGCAGTTCGATACGCTGAGCCTTTGGCTATCACAACGCCTGTGAAGCAACACCGAGAGCGCAGACCAACTGCAGTATTTCCCAGAAATCACGCGCTGCTCCTATAGGAAAGCTGTTTCTACAGGAAGGCGGGTTCCTCACGTCAAAAGGTGGCAGATAAAAAGGTAAACCTAAACTCTCCATGCAATTTGCTTTTGAAGGTGGCAGAATCGTCGTCTATAGTCTGGTCGTAGGAAATTGTTGCAATTATCGTCTGCTGTGCATAAACTGTCGTTCTACAGGATGTCAGGGTAATTAAGTTGTGTTAAGGTCCTCATAGATAAGCTTCGTGGATTATGTACATGACAAAAGCGTAATTCTACGCTCTGTCTCAGTAGACCAAATTTCTTCCGTGTTCGCCACCTCTAGTTAAAGCAACAATTTTTATCATGTCGGGTGGGTTTATTAGATGGGAACCCACTGATTCAACAAAGTTAAGGGAAAACCAGGAGGTGGTGGAGCTCTTCACACAAGCACAATGGATATCCTTCTGTGACAAATTGCAGGGTTATGACGACGAAGTGGCAGAAGAATTTTTACAAGCTCTGAGGCCGAAGTCCAAAACAGTGGCCACTGTGAACTTCAGGGGCCTAAGCCTCAAGCTCACCCTGCAATATATTAGTCGAATTACTAAACTTCCAATGGGTTTTCCATGGGATAAGGAAGAAAGGAAGTTGAGCCAACATGCCAAGAAAGAATTCTTTCCCCCAGAGGAGGAATTCTCGGAAGACAAGAATGGGGTGCGTAGAACCAGTTTGCTGCCACCATGAAATGAAGTTAGCCTACAGATCATGAAGTATATAACCTGTGAAGGCCGTTTTAGCATTGTGTATGGGTATCGCTTTAGGTTTCTCACTAAATTGAGGCACCAGATTGATCTTCCAGTAGAAAATAAACTGAGCATTCCTTATTTCCTGTTACAGTCTCTAATTGAGTGTGCCACAAAATTGAAAGAAGGCATACTAGACCAGGTAGCCCACCATGGATTGATCAAACTTCTCATGGAGGATGCGATTCATTCATATAAGGTTCCCCTCTCATGGGAAGCATTCCGAAATTTGACAAGAGATGGAGACATAAGGATGTTGACCGAAGAAAGTGGTTCCTCCAGCAGTGAAGAAAAAGAATCAGTGGCCGCGGGAAAGAAAGAAACAGGCCAGAAGACCCCGACCACAGTGCAGAAGAAAGAGCAAAAGAAGAAGCATGAGAAAAAGGATGACAAAGAAAAAGATGACACACCCATCTTGACAGCAAGAGAGAAAAGGTTGCAAGGCAGAACAGACAAATCTGAGAAGGTCCACATCAGCAAAAGTACCTCATCAGCACCCGCAACCAAACCAAAAAGAAAAACTCATGCAGCCAAGCAAGCCAAGGTGGTGACACCTGTGTCTACAGGAAAGCAGAAACAGCCTTCTACAGGAAGCCCGAAAATTATTGAAAAAGGGTCTTCTACAGGAAGCCCGAAAATTACCAAAACAGGGTCTTCTACAAGAAGCCCGAAATTGACTAAAACAGGGTCTTCTACAGGAAGCCCTGAAAAAGTGAAACCCAAGGAGAAGAAAGCTGATATTCGTGAAAGGGAGGCAGCATCTGTGCTGGCCGCCCTTAGCACGCCACCTAAGCCAAAAGAGAAAAGGAAGAGGGAGACCCCTCTATACTTTAAAGCTCGAAGAAGTGTTAGGATAAAGACGGGCAAGCCACAGCCTCCGTCCAGCAGTCCGATTATTATTGAAGATGCCCCTACATCGCCGAAGGAAACATCCCCCTCGAGGATATCAGTCACCTATGAGAGGGGGAGCCCAAAGAAAACTACGTGTCAAGAAAAGTTAGACCTGTTGACTGAAAAAGCTCGGCTACAGGAGGTTGAAAATGTTCTACAGGAAACTCTGGCCCGGCTACAAGAAACAGAGAAGATGGAAGGAGAAGGACCCTCATCACCGCCAAGGGAGGGTGAGGTAGAGCCACCTAAAGAGGCTGAAAAAAGAACATATACCAGAGCCCAGCCCTCAGCCTAGTCTGAGTTCATACTACACCTTTTTAGAGGCGGGCAAAATTATACCTCAAAAATTTACTGTGCCACTGTTTTTTGCATTAGAGGAAGAAAGAGTCCATACACACACGTGGATGAAGATTGCCAAGTCAAAGGGTGTGGCGGACATAGGCCCTTTACAAGAGCAACTCAAGGAGGCCAGGAGTGAATTAGCCATGGCTAAACATGTGGCCAATTGTCAAAGAGTGTACCTACAGGAAGAAAACCAGAAGCTAAGATTGCAGCTACAGGAGCTGAGGGCGGGGACAGGTACATCCTCCAAGGACACCACAGAAGAATAGCAAGGCAAAAAGGAACTGACCACCGGTCTTGGGGAGCCAATGAAAATTCTACAGGAAGCAGAACAACAAGCACAAATTGAAGTGCAAGCTCTAAAAAAACAGCTGCAGCAAAAGGAGGCACAATTGGCCTGCATGGCCAGTTGGGCCATGGAGGCAATATAGTGCAGACAACCTGCCAAATCCTATGGTTTGTACTTGAAAGACCAATGGCTGCAATTCCAAATAAATACCTTGGCACAAAGAGGTATTTCTCAGATCCAAGACCCACAACAATTTTCTGAGTTGTGTAGCACTAGTTCGTCAGAGGATAAAGCCAAATTAGCGGAGTTTTACCTCCATAATTTGGCCTTGCCTAATGTAGTTTCCTGGGATCCCAATACTGCCTTGGGAGATATGAAATTAATGGCATTCGCTTCATGGTTGAACCATGAGGATCAGAGAGCAGCATAAACAAAATCGGTCATGAACCGAGAATTAAACGAGCCATTGCTCATTCGGGCAGAACCAGAGGATCCAGTTGCACTCATCTCAGCACACCAACACTTGTCTACTGATCCTACAGCTTCATTAAGATATATAGATCAACAGGCCCAAGCCATAGCTCATTTTGAAGACATGGAAAGACTGTTAGGAGAAAATGTTGTCCAAGCATGGACACGCAGATGGAATACATTGGCACACAGTTTGAAAATCCGAGAGTACCATACCCCAACTCGGATGAGGGAAGCTCTGGTAAGGGTAGCCCTTTACAAGAAATCCATGCAAAACCTCCAGGCCAGCTGGATTGGCCTTAAACTCAGCCCACCACTGCTGCTAGGATTGACTGAAGGCAGCACATAAAAGGATGATAGTGAACAATGGGAAGAGGTGAACAGGAAAGCTGGGTTTCATATCAGCAAGGAGGACACTACTACAGAGGCTTGGGATATAAGGGTAGCAGTAAAAGCAATGAAGGATGAAGAGTTGGACTAAGTTGCTCAAGGATGAGAAAATATTTTAGCTGGGGGGTGATGATGAGCCCCAATTTTTGGTAACAATTTGGGCTCATTTGGCCTAATTACCTTGCTCAACCCTTCATCTTTTATCACTTATGCATCATTTCTTAGTATGTTCGTGTTATTTGTAGGAAGAAGGGCAGGCATTATTCCTATGTGACTAATACATGATGATTTCAGGTTTTCTGACATTAAATGGAGCAAAGACCATGCAAATGGAGACAAGGAGACAACAAAGGGGGCATTGCAGGTTTATAGGGAGGTTTTCCACAGTCTTGAATTACCTCCCTTGTCATCTCCACCACAACTCCGAGCTCCAACAGCTATCCCCACCGAGCTAAAAGGCAGCCAACGGATTGTACAGGAACAATAGTTTACTTTTAGTTGGACAACCGAGCTCCACTAATTGAGGAAGCCAGCTTGATCCTCATCATGTATAAATATTTAGGTCGTAGCCTTTGACAGGAGCTTTTTGAACTTTTGAACTACTGCTGCAATTTCTAAGCACGAGCTACAGCTCGGTTTTTTCTTTTTGTAAGCCAGTTTTGGCATGTTGTTAGACTCATGATTATTCAATAAAGGCAGGGAGCTTTGGATTCAATTCTGAGTTCTTAAGGGAGCTATAGCTCTCAGGTTAGGGCCCAACGTGAGAGCAATAGACCTCCTTTTCCTTGTATTGTTACTTCTCTTTCCTTTCAGCACTTCATTTCTTTGCTTTGACATTCATTTGAAAAACACAGTCTGCTGATTTAATTTCTTTAATGTGATTGAGTAGGATTAGTTTATGGTTAAAGTGCTTCTAGTAGCTTAGATTAGAGTAGGAGGATTAGCATTCATTAGAGCTCCAAGAAAAGGTTGATAGTGCACTCACTGCCATCTCTGTTTAGAGATTGGGGGTGTAGACTGTACCAACCACCAAAAAACGCAGTCTTATACGTTCATGCAAGCTGCAACATAGTCATTTCAATTGTAGATCCATCCATGCATTCTGATCTTGAGCAATACTCCTTCGTTCCAACACCATGCACGATTTCTCTCTGAAGTTTACGTTGTTGTTCGTTGGTTTAATAACACAGTTAGAATAGGTGGGTGAATTCTCGGTTTTGTGCTAGACATAGAGGATTTGTTCCATTTACACTGCGCAGCATTGTTCTATTATCTTCCTCTTCTTCTCAACCACGCCTAAAGTCACCTACTCATCCTCTGTTCAGCTCGTTTGCCTTCCAACCCTTCTACTGTTCACGTAGCTCCATTTTTTTGACTTCTCATTGCTTCCACCCTTCTATCCACCAACCAACTGCATGCACTCTCTCTCCATCCCATCTCTCTGTCCCTGAGCCATCACTAGCTCCCTTTTCATCCTACCTATCCACCCATAGCGCTCCTTCACTCCTCCATCACCAAAAACTCCAACCGCAGAACATCCTGTAGAAGTTAGCAAACTTCCTGTAGAAATCCCGAGTTTCCTATAGGATCCCCTGCAGACATCCTGTAGAAGCCTGCAACCTCGGTTGCCAAGCACCTAAACGTTGTGGACTTCCGTGGAATGATGTTAGAGATCCCCTGGAACCTCTCCTAGCCTTCATGACCTTTTTCCAGCCTTCCTTCCCTCCAAACTACCCCTGCACAGTCAAAACCTAATAAGAAACAAAGTCATAATAACTCCAACCACTTAAGCAAAAATACAAAAATGTGTTCTCTTCAATGAAAGTAGTTTAAATTCATGCATCTCATCTCACTGGAAGTAATGGAATCATTTCTAGAAGTTTGCACTCCCACCATTGCATCATAGAGATTAAACTAGTCAGATTAGGGTTTACTAGGGTTTCCATGTTTGGTTGGCTTTCAGTTAATTCTTGCAAAGTAGGTTAATTTCCTTTAAGATAGCCTTTGTTCATCATTTAGAAAGCTTCTTCTGAGAGCATATAGAAGTTGGCTTGAGCCCTAGCGGACTTGTGCTAGCTGACCAAGTGACAGTTGCGACAAGAGCTAGTACTTGTGCATACAGCACCGTCGCTTCCAAGTTTGTTACGAACTACCGGGTTGATAAAATTAGAGATAGGAAGCTCCAGGAGTTGTAGCATTATTGCTACAATACTGGAGCCCACCAAAAGCCTTGGCAAAAACTCCACTAGGAGCATTTTCTCTCCAAGCTAGAGGACATGGGGAATCACTGGACCAACAGAGTTTTGAATTTTGCAGGAAGACTTGTAATGACTAAGGCAGTTCTGCAAGCCATTCCTCTCTACTTGCTCTCTATCCTCCTAGCTCCAAAAATGGTTATACATAAAATTAGGAATATTCAAAGAGCCTTTCTTCGGTCGGGCAAAGCATATAAGCATAAGTGGGCACTTGTAGCCTAAACTAAATTATGCAAGCCCAAAATCCTAGGGGGCTTAGGGCTTCAAGACCCGGATACTATCAACAAAACTTATGGAGCCAAGCTTTGGTGGTGATGGCTCAAGGAACCCCATAGACCTTGGGAAAAATTATGGAAGGCCAAATACACCGAAAGGTGGAGACCAGAGGACTTGGTCAAAATGACAGATGGCCCTAAAGGTTCCCATATTTGGAATCTAGCCAGAGCTAACATCCACCTCATTTAGAACCACTGCTTCTGGGAAATTTGAAATGACAACAAGGCTTAATTCTAGGAGGATGCATGGCAACAGATACCTAAACTAGAAAACCCCAACTATCTTTCCCTATAGAGATGGTTTCATGCGACGGGAAAGATACAAGTCCATCAATATTGGTCTGATATCAACGAGAACCAGCACTGGGGGAAATGGAACCTAGAGCCTCTCCTTATGGAGGAAGACATGATAAACCTCCTCAGTAGCCTAAAACTGATCTGAGTAAGAGAATGATCTGGGCCACTCAGAAGGAGGACTAACTCAGGTGGGGAAAACTCGACGGAGGAACCTTCAACCTCAAGGAAGCGAGAATTTATCTCGAGCACCAGAACCTTGAAGACAAAGTAACTTGGTACCCATATGTTTGGAAAAATGCTCTTTGGCCAAAGATAAAATATTTTCTTTGGTTTCTCATGTATCGCAAAATCGTTACCTGGGAGAATTTAGTGAAAAGAGGTTTCATTGGGCCTTCCAGATGCCCCCTCTGTGAAAAGGATGAGGAAACGATGAACCATCTCCTTAATGACTGTGACTGGACCAATAATCTATGGGAATGGATGAAAGGAATTTTCAAACAAACATACAGACACAGAGATTCTATTCAAGACTCCATTGCAAATTGGCACACAAAATATTCTAGTTGCAATGCAGTTAACACCCTTTGGAGGCTCTGCCCCAGTTTTATAGTCTGGAACACTTGGAAAGAGAGGAACGGACGAATCTTTCAAAAAGAATTCAAGCAGCTTGAAACCATCAAAACAATCATTATGCATAGTTTAAAAGAGAATTCCCTTACCACCTGCAAAGCGGAATAGGAAAAGACGCTCACTCCCAATGACCCTCGCATCCTGCTGTTGTTTGGCAGGAATGGTCTGATAAGTCACAAGGCTCAAGATGACCACCTTCGACTTGCTCCCGTTCCTTCGGCCTCGCTACCCCCCACCTCGGAATTCTGCAAATTAAATTTCGACGGGGCCTCCATCGGAAACCCTAGCTTTGCATGGCTTAGAGGCATCATCCAAAATGAAAAAGGTGAAATCCTCCACATTTACTGCAGAGCGCTTGGGGAGGTTACCAATAATGAAGCAGAATGCATAGCCCTGGAATAGGGGCTGCAAATTCTCATCTGTTTGGGTAAAGGCTCTATTATAATGGAAAGTGATTCCCTCTTGGCCATCACTACGGTGAAGAGATTGCAGAATGGAACTCGGCTGGAGAAAGTCACAAAGAACTCAAGGCTAGCCATGGTTACAATGCTCATCATGAAACATCTCTCCTCCCTTAGTAGCATTATTCCAGAGCCAGTCAGGCAGAAAGAAAATGTCTTAGCAGATTTCCTTTCCAACCACGCGGTCGATCATCTGATGGAGATCATTGACACATCTTGGCAAGATGTCATAGAAAATGAGCTTCAGGATCAGTGCACTCTCATCTCGAGGCAAGATCTTACTAAAACATCAAGAGTGGAAGAAGGGCTATAGGTTACGGCTCACTAGTTACCTACGAGAATTAACAACATACTTAACGCCATATGAAGGTACAATGGGCGACAGGCCAATAGAGTATCTGGGGAAGGGTGGGAACTCATCCACAAGGACAAAGTTCATCGGATGGGGAGGACAATCAACAAACAATACGATCGACGTTGTTAGCAAAACACAGGGGAGGACACATGGCTTTCAACCAATAGCCTCAAGTGTGTCAGATTTAAGGCTCTGGATCGGCATCATGAGCAAGAGATGGGAAACTATAATGGTAGTTATTATGGTAGGAAAAGCATATCTCTGACAGTGAAGTGGGAGATATTAAGCCAGACCTTCCCACCCTCAGCTATACCTAAGGCATCCAACCAGGGGATCACGACACTGCTTTCTCCTAGCTCGTTTCTTAACAATCATAGTGCTGCTAAGATTTTCATTGTATCCTCAAACTATAATAATATTATGGCATGTGAGGGTAGTCGGAATGCTTCCGCTAACTGGGACCTACAGAAAGCCTGGGAGGCTTATCAGACCCGGACCACTTAGAAAGAAAAATGCAAAATCGAAGAGCTCGAAGTTGCGGTTACAGAGGAGGAAGAACATTTGGATGCTCAGGCTCTAGATATGGAAATGGACTGGCTATCTGATCTAGGCATAGTGACTGCCACATAATTTGTTCGAACCCAAGGAGAAATGTGGCGGATGAAGACCATGCTAGCCAAAGCGCTCACCATGCAGGCTGAAGATATCATGAGAGCTCACCAGGCCATCTCCCTCATTTCAACAGAGAATTTGGCTAAGATAGATGCCATGGAGTTTAATTTTAGTGCCTTGTCTTAGGAATTCAGAATCCTTTCACAAAATCTGGGTGTCCTAATCAATCTCCTTAGGCTCTCCATCTGTCAGAGAATCAATAATGCGGTGGAAGTCCCGGCGGAGGAAATTGACACCAGCCAGGTGAAGCATCCCACTCCTTAAAGGATTCCATAGCCCGAGTTTGTGACTGCAACGGCCGGGCCAAGTGCACCCAGTAAAGACTATGTGATTTTGAAGCTGTAATGGCTTCTCAGTTTCCTGTTTCTCTCATGTTTTGTATCTCTCTGTCGTAGTTGTGGAGGTCCTCTAGGCCCTCTTTTTTTTAGAACTACTCTCAAGTAGCCTAGGGTGGTGGTTTTTTCTGGTTTAGACCCCTTGTTAGGTAGCCCCGCATGGTTAGCCTTAGGTTCAGTAGATGCAGGTTTAGTTTCTTATAGTCATTTTGAGCATGCGTTGATGATTTTTCTTTGTCTGTGCATATAGACCTTTTGTATCCTATGTATTTTTATGAATTAATATATAACTGTTGATTTACACAAGAAAAAACAACCAGAACCACTAGATTTAAAAATAAAAATAAAATATTGAAATTTTATCTTTATTATATTAATATTAATAATAATAAAACTATTATTTTAACCAAATTTGTATGGACACCCACTAAAAATAACTAGATTTGAAAAAATAAAAATTAGAAAATGTTCAAATTTCACCTTGATTATATTAATATATGAATGAAATTAATAGATGTTGATGGTATGAAGAAAGAGCATTTCATGAGTTCATTCCTCATAGCTTCACTTCTCTCTTCAACGAGGGTGGATAGGTTTGTTCTATTAGGAACTAATGAAGAACATTTGATAGCTTGAGTTCTCTTAGGCAAAGGGTGATGCCCCCATTCTGCTCATATATTTAACTTCATTTTCAAGTTTGAAGCATTATCTCTATGTAATAAACTTGAACATGAAATAGGTGTATTTTTAAAAAAAATTTGAGATGGAGGTTATTCCAAATGACCCTTTTAGATTTTGCTTGTTGAAGTGCCTTACTTATCACACCATAAGCTAAAAGCTATCTGTTATGCTAAGTAACCCTAACGTTTATGCCTACAGAAAGATATGTAGGTCCAACAAGCATCTCTCTCTTTGCTTCATTCAAATGCATAAGAGGGTCTACATTCTAGTGGGAGTAAACTTGTGCCACCCTGAGATTGGCAACTCATGCTACCTCCCATCCATTATCCATCACCTTTCATACACCATCCTCTATATGAAATTTGTAGTGGGAACCTATAAAAAATTTCATAGTGGTGTTTGTACATTTTCCATATAAGCCTAATGTTGAAATCGTGCTTTGACACCCCTTATAATATTCCCAATTTATCCTACTCGGGAAATGCCACTCATAGTACTATTAAAATTGTCACATCATAATGCATAGTTCCGTATCCATCACCTAGAAATCTCTAATATAAAGAGAAATTGAATGTGTTCCATTCCTCTAGTTTTACCCTTTATTTGTATTTTTGGGTTGTAATATTTCTTATAAATAACATTTATTTTAATAATATTATATCATTTTTTCTTAGGAACCATGTCTAGATACCACCACTACATTCTATTTTTTGTGGATCCTTAGCACCCCATAGTCTTTTTCATTCCCTAATTTTTGGTCATGATAATCTATTATTACATGTGTGCTTTACATGTTACATCTTGGAGACTTGCAGACAAACTCCCTAGCTTAACTACACAATAAACCTAGAATTAAAGCACATTAGTACAGTAGCCCATTCACCTAACAAATTTATACACACAAAGACACCCAAACCCCAATAAAATTGTGCTTACAAATCTAATTAAGATATAGATGTTCACTAGCCTAAATATCATATGTATATTTGCTAGACCATTTAGGGGTTAAGCTAGAGGTATTACATCTTTTGATAACAATTCACACCATCTCACCCAATCCTCATCTCCCAAGAATGAATAGAAGATTCTGTATAATTTCCATTGTGTTGGGTAAGATGACTAGTATAAAGTTTCTCACTTATGAAATGTCTTTCTTCTAGGATATTTGTCCTGTTTTTCCATCACTCTATCCATGATACAATTATGCATTGCATGAATTGTCAAATATTTTCTTTCAAAACCAAAAAGATGCAATGACCCATGCATTTTGTGATCTGATCCATTCCTTTTGTAAATGGGGGGTTCATTGAACATGGAATGCCACATTCCACCAAACAATTATTATAAATATATGTGTGTTAGATTATTTAGTTAATTGGGCATAAGAAATGTCCACATTTAATATACTCCAAAGAAAAACAATTCATTTCACTAATTATTCCTATTTAATATAGAGAAATGAATTATAAATATATTTCAAAAGTAATTTAAATAATTTATGTAGCATGTAGCCCCAAGGGTTAGCTCCTCTAGTCAAATCAGTGCCTCCCCATACAGGAGGTCACAGGGTTGATTCCGGAAAGCCCTTAGGGTGAGGTCAGTACATAGGCCAAGGGGATATGATCCCCCTTCAGGGTCGATCTGCCCAGAATTATTGTGGATGTAGCGGCTATCCAATGAAAAAGGGTACCCACGAACCACCTAGATAAAATAAATAAATAAAAATAAATAAAAATAAAAATAAATAAATAAATAAAATAAAATAAAATAAAAAATTATGTAGCATGTAGTATAGTGGAGACATGTTATTGTTTGAGATTGTTAAAGTGATTACACATCTTGCATAAAACATTTGTCCACATATTAACTCTCTCTCTCTCTCTCTATATATATATATATATAAAGTATTTCTTTACATTTATATAGATTCAAAATCTAATTGTTTACATTTTCATATATAGTTTTTTTATTTTATTTATAAAAAATTATTTAAATAACAAAAATAAATGATAAGATTATCCAAAAATGTAATCTTAAAAAAACACCACTCAACAATAAAAAAAATAAAAACCACCCTATTTAACTAGATTTGAAAAAATTAAAAATAAATAATATATAAATTTCACCTAGATTATATTAATATATGAATGAAATTAATAGATGCTCATGGTATGAATAACGCATATTTGATCACTTTAGTTCTCTTAGGAAAGGCTTGATAACTTCATTTCTCTTGGACACAAGTGGATAGCTTAGCTTCATTTCTTTTAGGCAAGAATGAAGAACATTTTATAGCTTTAGTTCTCTTCAGCATGGGTGGTGCTCCCATTTTCTCATATATTTAACTTCACTTTCAAGTTTGGAGCATTATGTGTTTGTAATAAACTTGAACACTAAATAGGTGTCTTTTGTTTGAAGTGTTACCATAGAGGTTGTTCCATATGACCTCCTTGGATGTTGCTTGCTAGAGTGCCTTACTCATCACACCATAAGCTAAACGTTGTGTGCACAGGTTGGCAAGCTATGATAAGTAACACTACATTTTACAGTGGGGCTAGCTAGCATCCCGTTTGATTCATTCAAATGCATAAGAGGGTCAACATTATGGAGGCATTAAAGGTGTACAACTGGAACCTCTAAGATGCTACCTCCCATTCAATATCGACCACCTTCCATACACCTTCATCTATACGAGATTTGTCATGTTTTGAAACCACTTATAATATTCCCAATTTATTTTATTGGGGAAATTCCACTCATAGTAGTATTAGTATCCTAACAACATAATGCATATTTTCATACCAGTCACCTAGAAATCTCTAATAGAAAGAGAAATCGAATGTGTTCCATTCCTCTCATTTTACCCTTTATTTATAGTTTGGGGTTATAATATTTGTTATCCATAAAATTTATTTTATGAATATTATATCATATTTTCTTAGGAACCATGTTTAGGTTCCACCACAAGATTTTATTTTGTGTGGATTCCTAGCACCACATAGTCTTTTTCATTCCGTAATTTGTACTCGTGGTAATCTATTATTACATGTGTGCCTTACATGTTACATCTTCTAGACTAGTTGGTGTTTTAAAAGACAAATTCCATAGCTTGACTTCACAATCACCCAACATTAAATCACATTAGTAAACTAACCCATTGACCTAACAAATTTATACACATAAAGACACCCAAGACTCAATAAAATTGTGCTTACCAATCTAATTAACATATAGATGTTCACTAGCCTTAATATCATATGTATATTTACTAGACCATTTAGGGGTTAAGCTAGGGGTATTACATCTTTTGATAACAATTCACATCATCTCACCCAATTCTTATTTCACAAGGATGAATAGAATGTTCTCAATAATTTCCATAGTGTTGCCTAAGATGACTAGTCTAAAGTTTCTAGCTTATGAAATGTGTTTCTTATAGGATATTTGTGGTGCTTTTCCATCACTCTATCCATGATAAAATTATGCATTGCAAGAATTACCAAATATTTCCTCTCAAAACCAAAAAGTTGAAATTACCCATGCATTTTGTCATCCCATCCATTCCTTTTGTAAATGGGGGATTGATTGAACATGGAATGCCACATCCCACCAAAAATTTATTATAAATAGACTTGTTGTGAGATTACTTAACTAATTGGACATAAGGGCCAATGTCTACATTTTATAATACTCCAAGGAAAAACAAATCATTTCAGTAATTATTCCTATATAATATAGATAATCAAATTATAAATATATTTCAAAAATAATTTAAATATTTTATGTAGCATGTAGTATAGTGGAGTCATGTTATTGCTTAAGATTTTAAAGTGATTACACACATTTACACAAAACATTTTTCTACATACTAACTAAAAGATATATATTAAGTATATTAAGTATTTCTTTACATTTATATAGATTCAAAATCTAATATATATATATATATATATATATATATATATATATATATATATAAATTCTATTTATAAAAAAATAATTTAAATAAGCAAAAAGAATGATAATGTTATAAAAAATGTGATCTTAAAAAAAGCATCACTTAACAATAAGAAAATAGAAACCACTAGATTTAAAAATAAAAATAAAATATTTAAATTTCAACTTTATTATATTAAGATTAATAATAAAAAACGATTATTTTAACCAAAATTGTATGGACACCAACCAACCACAACTATATTTGAAAAGATAAACATTAAAAATATATATAAATTTCACCTTGATTATATTAATATATGAATGAAATTAATAGATGCTCATGGCATGAATAAAGAACATTTGATCACTTCAGTTCTCTTCGGCAAGGGTGGATAGCTTCATTTCTCTTAGAAACTTGCTCTCTTATGCACTAATGAAGAACATTTGATATCTTCAGTTCTCTTCGTGACTATTACAAGGGTGTATAGCTTCATTTCTCTTAGACACTTGCTCTCTTATGCACTAATGAAGAACATTTGATATCTTCAGTTCTCTTCGTGACTATTGATGCCCCATTCTACTGATATTTGTTTGAAGTGTTGAGATGGAAATTATTTCAAGATGACCTAGTTTAATGTTGTTGGCTAAGAGTGCCTTACTCATCACACTATAAGCTAAAATATGTGCACAAATTGGGAGGCTATGCTAAGTAACCCTAACTTTTATGCCCACAAAAACATATGTGGGGCCATCCAGCATCTCCTTTGCTTCATTCAAATGCATAAGAGGGTGACATTTTGGTCTCAGTAAAAGTGTGCACCCGTAAGATGATACCTGCCATCCACCATCCATGACCTTTCATACACCATTCTCTATATAATATTTGTCACTGGAACCTACAAACAATTTCACATTTGTGTTTGCACTTTTTCCATATAAGCTCAATGTTGAAATCATGCTTTGACACCACTTATAATAGTCCCAATTTATCCTATTGGGGCAATGCCACTCATAGTACTATTAATATGGTAACAACATAATGCATAGTTTCATATCCATCACCTAGAAATCTCTAATAGAAAGAGAAATTGAATGTGTTCCATTCCCCTCATTTTACCCTTTATTTATAGTTTTGGGTTATAATATTTGTTATCCATAAAATTTATTTTAAGAATATTATATCATTTTTTAGTAGGAACCATGTCTAGGTTCCACGAGAACATTTTATTTTTGTGGATTAGTAGTACCCCATAATAATTTTCATTCCCTAATTTGTAGTCATGATAATCTATTATTACATGTGTGCCTTACATGTTACATCTTGGAGACTAACTCTTTTTTTAACACACAAATTCCCTACCTTGACATCAAAATCACCCTAGCATTAAAGCACATTAATACACTAGCCCATTGACCTAACAAATTTATACACATAAAGAAACCCAAGTCCCATTGAAATTGTGCTTACCAATCTAATTAACACATAGATGTTCACAAGCCTAAATATCATATATATATTTACTAGACCATTTAGGGTTTAAGCTAGGGGTATTACATATTTTGATAACAATTCACACCATCTCACCCAATGCTTACCTCACAAGGATGAATAGAAGGTTCTCAATAATTTCCATAGTGTTGCCTAAAATGACTAGTCTAAAGTTTATCGCTTATGAAATGTCTTTCTTATAGGATACTTGTGGTCTTAAAGTGATTACACATGTTACATAAAACATTTGTCCACATAATAACTAAGCATATATATATATATATATATATATATATATATATATATATAAAGTATTTCTTTACATTTATATAGATTCAAAATCTAATTTTCTACATTTTCATATATAGTTTTTTTATTTTATTTATAAAAAAAAAATTTAAATATAAAAAAAAATGATAATGTTATCCAAAAATGTAATCTTAAAAAAACAAGACTAAGCAATAAAAAATAAAAACCACTGGATTTAAAAATAAAAATAAAATATTTAGATTTAAATTTTATTATATTAATATTAATAATAATAAAACTATTATTTTAACTAAAATTGTATGACACCGACCAACACTAGAAATAAAAATTAAAAAATATATAAATTTCAAAGTGATTATATTAATATATGAATGAAATTAATACATGCTCATAGTATGAATAAAGAACATTTGATCACTTCAGTTCTCTTCTTCAAGGGTGGACAGCTTCAGTCGACACGGGAGGATAACTTGGGTGGATAACTGGTGATGCCCCATTCTGCTCATATATTTAACTTCATTTTCAACTTTTCACCTTCACTTTCGGAGCATTATCAGTCAGTAATAAACTTGATCACGAAATAGGTGTCTGTCTTTTGTTTGAAGTGTTGAGATGGACGTTATTCCAGACGACGTCATTCGATGTTGTTTGTTGAGAGTGCCTTACTCATCACACAATAATCTGAAAGCTGTGTGCACAAGTTGGAAGGTTATGCTGAGTAGCCCTAGTTTCTATGTTGACAGAAAGATATGTGGGGCGAGCGAGCATCTCCTTTGCTTCATTCAAATGCATAAGAGGGTCGACATTCTCTGTGCAGTAAAGGTGTACGACCCTGTGACGGGGACCTCTGAGATGCTACCTCCCATCCACGATCCAGACTTCGTTAGAATAACACCACTGTGTCGCTGCGCTGCTGTGAATGGGAAACTGCTTCTCATTGGCGGATTCTACCACTATAGGAAGAGGGTATACGTTTATGACTTTGTATCTACCACATGGACCCGGGGAGCTGACATGCCTACAGCTAGATATTCCTTTGGGTGCTCTGTCTCTTCTGCCAATGGACTTGTCTACGTGGCCGGCGGTATCGATGACCATGGCACTCCCCTGGCGTCTGCAGAAGTTTATAACGTGGCCGAAGACAAGTGGGATATTCTGCCTCCTATGAGCCAACAGCATCGCCAGGGATGCCATGGTGTTTTCATGCAAGGTAAATTCATGGTGTTAGGCGGAGGCCAGTTCAACAGAGATGCCGAGGTTTTTGATCCGACTACGCGAAGGTGGAGAAGGTGTGAAGATAGTGAGAGATTGAGTACAGATGTCGCGAGAAGTTGTGGTGTTGTTTCTTTTAGTGGAGAGTTATATAGATTCACGAAAGAGGAAGTAATAAAGTATGATGCTGCGAAAAGGGTTTGGCGCCACTGCCACTCACACACGGGTCTCGTATTTGTTCAACCCGTCAGTGGCGCAGTGGACTGAAGTGAACGGTGTTTATGAGGAAGGTTCTACCTTGATCAAACATGCAACAGTCGTAGAGATTTGAATGGAGTGAGTTATGCCACCTGACTTATATCGGTTGAAGTGTTTGTATGTTCAATCAAAAGTTATTATAAAAATATTTTAATTTTATATATTTGTGGTAGTTTGACTTCTCTTACATTATTTAAATTTTATATATTTATGGTATTCTAACTTTTAATGCCGATAATTAGTCAGAAATTTTCATTTTCAGTTGAAGCAAAATACGTAAGGTTTTTAAATTATTTTTTTTATTATTAAAAAATAATATAAACTGATTTAAAAATATGTAAATAAGAAATTTCTCAAAAGAAAATTATAATTTAACTTTTTTAAATTTAAGTCTTTTCTTATATATATATATATATATATATATATATATATATATATTAATTTGAAGTGTATAAAAAATAACCTGCTCTTATTTTATTGTTTATTGAAGTTTTTATATGGTTTATAATATTTTAATTTCTTTATGTTTTTTTCTAAAGATAGCCAAGTTTTATTCATCATTTTAAGACTTCCCTAAAAGTGTTGTTTTTTTAATGAATTTATCAAGTCATTCTATTAAAGGTTGATGATTTTCCAAATACTTTCATAGATATTTAGAAAACTAATTGATTGTTTGATATAATTTTTTCAAGTATAGAAAATTTTTTCAAAATTTTGTAATCTCAATGGCTTGTAATTTCTAGTGTGAGCTGTGTTATTGTTACTTCAAGTTCTTGAATAGATGGAGTCATGAATAAGAGTATTGGATTCAGAGCTTTTCAAACTCATATATCTTCTTTTCCACTCTTAAATTTTTATATTCTGGTTATAATATAAAATTAGCAAAAACATCCCTTAAAAACCCTAACTCCCCATGCAAGTACGTTAGAATTAATACCAATAAAACCGAGATCATGAAAACTAGTGCGTCTACAACGTAATATTATATTATTGGTGCGTTACAGCATTAAAAAAATTGAAACTAATAAAACACTAATATCATACGCAAATGCGATTATAGCCCAAATGACAAATGCAGAGATTAGCTGGTTTCTCATAAGGGTTGTACTGCAGAGTGAGGTTCAGCTTGGATGGGAATTGATTTCAACATTGATCTGTGTTTCTACAGGTTCTACAAGTGCACGGATTGGCTGTTCTTTTGGAGAGATATTTTGACCCAGAGTAGAGAAGGAGATTGTTTATTGTGGGAGAGAATCTGGTGCAGGGGGATGGGATTCTCTGGCTGGTGAAAGAAAACCCCATAGCACACCAGCCAAATGGAGATGGTTTAAGGTGAGTTAGAATTGAGTTTATCCGGTAGAAATTGGATTTTTGGTAATGTTCTTTTAAATAAATTTAAGTTGTATTTTACAGATTAATTAATACAATACAGTAAATATCATAAATCAATATCAAAGTTTTTATTTTTTATAACATTATTCTTATTTTTATTCTATTTTGTAAAAGTTAAAATTTCTAAATACATTGAATTATCATTCCATATATTAAGTTTAATTAAATTTTATTTATATTTTATTTTTGCAAAATTAAAATGTTTATATTATATTATACTACGTACCACATCTCGACTCTATAGAGTTGGGGAGTCCGACCACAATACACACAATTATAGATATTTAATTCTAAATACAAATTTATGAAAAAAAAATTATAATATAGGTGTATTTTAGAATAGAATTCAAAATTTTTAATTTTGTTTTAAAAAAATTATTGGGTGGATGTTAGAATACTTTTAGTGATAATTATGTATTAAAAATTGAGTCAAAATTAGTTATCTCATTTTTTGTTTTTTAATTAAATTGATTAATTAAAAAAAAAGTATAGCAACAATTGTCATTGAAATGAATTATTATTTTATGTGAAAATGTTTTTTATAACCCATGGTATTGCAACAAAACACTATTGATAGATTAAGAACCTCAACAAAATACAAGTGAACATGAACACAAACTTCACAAGCTTGAGGTAATGAACATGTAATGAAAGTCCTTCTTGGAACACCTTCATGTGCCTCCTTGGCTTTGTAGCATTCTCCATCACGTTTTCCATCACCAATACCAAAATACCTAGACCTTTCGTCAATAAAAATTGGCTCAACTATGCCTTGTGCATGTTTTCCTAACCCTTTACCTTCATAGCCCATATTCATCAATAATTTGGACCATATTCCTTTATTGTGTCTTTCAAATGCACCAAAACATTCATTTTGAGAGGAAATTAAAGATAAACTTGAATTTCATACCTCATTTTCATGGGCATACTTGGCTAGGGTTTCCTCGCATCATGGAGTTGAATCTCCATCTTGTGCATCTTTTCAAGAAGCTCTTGCTTCTCCTCCTTCATGGCCACCAAATTCTTTTGAAGTATAGTGTTCTCCTTCCTATATTCATACATATCTTGAACCATATCTCTCATGATGATAAGCTCTTGCAACATCTCTTCTTCAAATAATCTTGTTAAGGAAGATGGATTAGAATCATCACTTGTTGAGGCTGCCATCACACTTGTAATGCATCAAAAAACTTCACAAATCTGCAACCATTAAAACCCTACTTGCACAAAACTAAAGAAATCAAAAAAAGAATCTTCGCTCTGATACCTACCTGATGTGTTGTTGAATGTTATTTTTCACGTGCTAATTTCAACTTTAGATTTATAAATAAATTCTTGTCAATTGCTTCATGTGCATAGGTTCCCTTTTAGTGTTTGTGATTGAAAACAAGTAAATTGATCAAGTTTTATGTCAAAATTCATGATCAAAATAGCATGAAAGTAAAATGATGAAAAACTACAAGTAAATATATAGAAAATCAACAAATTTAACACTTAACATAGGGTTTTGATGAAGGATTTCAACCCTCCTTGGCTACATCTCATTGGTCTACTTTCCATGGCTTGGGCACATGTATTAGCTCAATAATAGAAAGCGTGTTGTTTACAAAGATATACTACTCCTAAAACCTACTTCAATGTGCTCAGAATGTCCAAATCAGTTAGGAACACCTTTTTCTGATCTCAATTTGGTCGAATTTTTCTGCAATTATGGTCAAAACTATTTTCCCTAGTAAACCTTTGATAAAGCTAGACGAACTCCAGTTAACTCCACTAAAACTGGAGTTCCCACCGAAAAAGGAGAGATTGCCAAAATCTCCAATGAATTAAACTAGAGGTTAATTAACATTAATTGTGGATTAATTAACCACTAATCGTGCTTAGTGCTAATTCGTGCAGTTATGTAAAAATGTTAGTGTTACACATCATTTTGTCACTGCCCCTGTACTCCTCATTCCACTATCATGGAGGGCCTCTATATTGAATTTGACATGCTTTCCCATCATGACGAAACTCCCAATATGTCCCTCTTCATGAGTAGAATGATTCTCCTTTGCATCATTTCCCAAGAATATTCCTTTTATCCTAGTTTACATGACCATCACTATTGATGAGTTTCATCCTCATGCTAATTTGTACAGATTGAAAGTAGCCCTCGCACCATACAGAGTGACTGATCCCTTTTCTAGTCGCCCTGATACTCTTTTGGAAGGTTTTTTAAATATGGAGCTGAAGCTTCCATGTCTAGAAGCTTCGTAAAAGAAGTTTGGTAGATGGTTGGGCCGGATGGATCCAAGGAAGTTAGTTTAGGCTCCTTTCCTCTATTAGGATGGAAAAAAATCAAGAGATAAGACCTCCTCCCATGATGGGAGGTACCATCTCCCATCCATCCAAGCTATATAAACCTCTCTTCCTCCCAAGAGAAAACTAGTTGGAGTTTTGGAGCAAGTTTGAATAACCATCAAATCATCTATAGCTTGTAGCTTTCTAGTGTATGTTTGAGCGATAATAGTGTGATTTTGGTTTGGTTTGAGACTAGAGGGGAAGAGGCCTTAAAACATCCATTGTTGGAGATATCCATGCAGTGCTAGCAGAAGTGTGGGAACTTGGATATGTCGAAGGAGACTAGAAATGTCAAGGCACCAGTTGTAATCTCTTTCTGATTTATATAAATGCAACTATGGATTGATTTCCTACATGAAGTTCCATTTTACATCTTTATGGCTTAATGTTCCTTGACCTGTTGAGTAGGCTAAATACAATATTGTATTCTATCATGTTTGTTGTTGTTGTTGTTTTCCTGTTTCAGGTATTCGAAGGAAGGAAACATAAGATACCTGGAGTGAGGAAACAAGATCATCACCAAGTGCAATAACATTCTTAGAGGTAGGCCCTCTTAATTGAGTCTAGCATAAGGATATTTTCCATAGATTGCTTGTTCGTGGCTAGACCCGCTCTCTCTAGCTAGAGGAATTGCTTGTGTCCACACTGAGAATTTACCTGCACCACAGTTAGCTGGTGGATTAAGTGGAAGAGCTCACATGTGGAATTGAACATCATGGTTAGGCGCATTAACCCACGTAGTTTCACTGAACTTTAACATTAATTACAATGGTGATCAAATATGGTGGCAGTAATATGGTTGCTGTTACAGTTTAGTTGGCGCAGGTTATTCTGACTATTAACCATAACCATTATGTTATGTGTGTTCACATGGGAGGGGGCTAGCTCGTGGGTTGGTTCCCTCGTAACCCATAAACTCCAAACCGTTATGAATTCAAATATACGCGGTGACCATAGTTGGTTAAGTCTTATGGCGGTGGTATAGTGGTAAACCTTGGAGTTTGTTGGGGCGAGGTCACGGGTTCAACTCCTTTGACCTGCCCAATAATTTTATCACACTATACGCTCATTGACCAACACGATCCGGGGTCTTCTTTTCGAAATCAAAAGGTAGAGATGATTACGACACTTTATGATTTTGAAATAAATACTCGTTTTGACACTAGAAAGTCACAAATTCAAACCAAAGGCAAAAGTAAAAGCATAATCGACCATCAACAGCAAATAAACTTTCTCCTATGATCAAAATCGACACTTGCGACAGATCTAAATCAAAGGACGACAGTACGATTATTATACTTTTGCAATGGAAAACTGTAAACGACTCAACAAACACATAAAAACATCTACAGTTATTTTGTACAAATGAGGCAGAATATCAGTAAGGAAAAGGGGTTTGAAACAGTCATATACTGATCACAGGCTGCAAAATACAAAGACAAAACTGGAAGGAATGAAGCAAAGAACCTCAACTGCACAGGGCTAGGCTGATCAGCACACCTGTTACACAGAGAAACTGCATTGCAGGGTAGGTTTCCCTCTCGGGAAGTGCGTTGAAATGCAGAACCTCTTCACAGTGCCTGCGCTGGGGCAGAAACGAGAATTCTATCTGGGTTCTGGGTCACAATTTGCAGTTTAATCTTTGGTTTTTGGCCGAGTAAAAGCAATCAGTAATGCACAATCAGGGGTAGATCTAAGGAGGGTCTAAGAGCTATCACAAGGGCAATCAGTTAGTCTATGAATTAGTTGTTCAAATCATAAACACATCCAGTGATTGGATTGAAGCAGCAGATGTCTACTTTGCATTTGTTATGGCAAATGCAGTTCGATTGCTACTTATAAGTTTATGAAATAAACAACAAGATTTGCACAAACAAACTAATTAGACAATCCTCCCCAGCGGAGTCACCATTTTGTTACCGAGAAAAATGTCTATTTAGAACTGCTCTATCCCACTAAGGTGTGACAGCTACCTTAGAAACAAACAGAGAAAACTACTTTTGTATCTCCTTTATGAACTATAAACAAAGAGGAATAGGAAGAACCAACCTGTGTCTTGCGCTAGTCCTTCGATCCAATCTCTCTCCTCTTTGACAGCTTCCAGCTACCTGCTCCCTTACTTGCCTAGCTTCACCAAGTACCTGTAAGATCACAGAAGAAGGAAACTATACAAAGACATGGGTTTATATTCATAAATAACAGGATTAGATTTAAGTTAACCATACAAATGTAACAAGCATCAATGATACAAAAGCATGGAGAAGAAACTCAAATAGTTTTTATTGATATACAAGAAGATCCAGGAGGAGTTACAACCGATGATTCCTGACCCAGCATCAACCTCCCAGGAAAGAAGTCCCTTACTCACCCCCAGCAAAGCATAGATCACCCAATTCTCTGATATGTATCTCAAAACCAACAGCAATTCCTTACAATGTGCAAAATTCCAGCCTCTGGATCTCTGGGATGAGGGATCCATTTATAGATGTATGCAAGGAGGATGAGTCAGCTTATGATTTGATTAGTGGCTTCTCTCAGTCAGTTCTTGCTTCCACTTGGAGACTGAAGGTCTCTTACTCATCCTTGGTCGAACTCAGTGAGGCAAGTGTCATGGGAGAAGATTCTGGAAGCTTCCATTGTCTCTCCACCTCGCGGAATGACACTGCCATTTGTCATTTCCTGCTCAACGCACCCTGGTAGTGCATTTAGGTGCGTTGCAGCGCACCTAGCTAGTGGATTTAGGTGCTATGCAACGCACTTGGCTAGTGGAGCAGCTGAAATGATCCTGATTTGACTTCTTCTGAGCAGTTTCTGGTGGAGAACGTCTGGGAGAAGCTGTAATTTGTTGACCTTGTTCCTTTAGGGGTTGGAACAACAATTTTAGGGACTTAGGAGCCCTTTGTTTATGGACATTTCATGCTTAGAGATGTGAGGCACAAAAATGCCTATAACAGTTGCCCCTTAAAGTATGAGGCCGTTTATCAGGTGAAATGCTTTATTATGAGGATCCGAAGTTCTTTCAATGCTAGGAGGAGACCTGTAATAATATACAATACAATACATTATCTTCATATTGTTTTCATGATCTAGCTGAGGCGGGCATTCCCATGCTCAGCTTTATAAATTCATTTTCATGTACATAGGATAGACAATCGTCTGATGGTAGACTGATGATTCTGATAGAGCCATCATCATTTTGGTAGGATGATTATCTATGCTCTAATGCTGTACATTTGAATGTCTTTATTTCCTGAATATATATCGCAGCCCGGATGGATGAAACTAGATCCGGGGTCTTCAATCTCGTCTGACCTTCACTCGAAGTACAAGTCGATCCATGTGAGAAATGTTTTGAAGTCGGACATGGAAAGACATCGCTTGATTACCAGTCAATGATGTAAACTATTAACAAGCGCGAGAGGAATCACTGATAATGATAATGATCCTCAAGGTACTGCAGTACAATTCACGTGGTGTGAATAAAGGACTTGGCGTCAAACACCACGCAAAATCTTTCGGTCGAAGGTCATTGATGTAAACCTATCGCTGGAAGCGAGAAACTTGCCATTGAGGCATGCAAGCTTCAAAGTACTGAATGGGGTGTTCCTAGATCAACTTCTTGGATAATGAGCTGATGTCGACAAGAAGTGATCCGTCACAGGAGGGCCTTAATGAATCCCACATCAATGACACGGAACGAAGCAAATGATTTTGATGGAGGTGAAAACAATTTGATGATATATGGTTCAGGGTGGCAGTCATGAAAGAATGGAGTATAATGTATGGTAGTGGGCGGGACACAGGTGGCCTTTCTGGATGACTTCTCTTGAACATATCGGTGACACTGATGTGATGGATTGGTAGCATTAACCCCAAATGTGGATGGTATGGTGTGACCATGGCGATGTGACCGGTGAATGAAATAACCCAACCCGACTCGAGCACAGAGCGGAAGTGTCATGTTCAAAAGCGACTTGCTACCAATAAAGATTCTTTGAGTTTTCTTCCCAATTTTTCCCGAGTCGTTGCTGACCAGTACCTCTTTATTTTTGTCAAGCTTGAGGAGGATAACATATGCTTGTTCTATAATTTTCCCTTCGGGCAAACCCATCGCTATGTTTTAACGAGCCTAGCGATAGTGAAACTCTTTCTCGTCTAAAGACAAGTTTGTCGCTATTAATCTTTTTAACGAGTTTAACGACAAAGATAACTCGATCCTTTTCATTTTTAGAGAGTCTGAAAAGATACGTAAAGGTAACTCCAAAATTCCTTTTTCGTCATCTAATCCCTTAACTCTGAAAAAGTATAAAACTATACAGAAGGGATGAATTTTCGATTAGCTTTAACGAGCCGAACAAAACAAGCGCTTGATCTTTTTGTGCAATAATCCCTCAGGTCCAGAAAGATTAAAATATAGAGGAGGGATAGCACTTCCTGTCGCTTTAACGAGCTGGAAGGCCAGAACTCGGCAATCTTTTCATATTTTACGAGTCAGAAAAGAGCTTAAATAAGACTCGTCTTTTGAGGAACGAGTGATAAAATGGGTAGCAGCTGATTCCAGGTAAGGTTTAGAATTTTCCAATCACGGCAGTGTCATAAGGATGGCTAGTGAAATCACTCTTCGCAGCTGTTCCTCAAAATGGGTAAACAATCAAATGGAGGTGAATGATCGGCCAATGAAAAAGTGGAGGTGACGGGCAAACACGAACAAGGCTTTAATGGCTGAAGTACTACATTCAAGGTTGTTATTTACCAGGGGATAGTTCATTTTTTAACGAGCTTAAACGCGGGTGGAAACATTTGCTCGGTGTAGGTTTATTTTTTAACGAGCTTGAACCCTGCAGTAACACTGCTCGATTAATCTAGTTATATGATAAGAATGTCTCATATGAAAACGGCAACTTTTCAAGTTTTGCCCCACATCCTTTCTTTATGCAAGTTAGGAAACGACCAATCCAAAAAACAGATAAATGATCACTCTTTTCTTGCACTCCAAAAGGTTTGCATGCCCCCAGGTATAAAACAGAGTTTCAAGGTCACCCTCTATTCGAGCTGACAAAATATTTGTTTTATCAGGAAGGGTATACCTCTTACAGGTTACCCAAAGATTGTTCTATTCACGGCGCAAACAAAACACTTCTCCGGCGATGTCTCTCGAAATAAACAAAGGTGAGCGACGATGCTCGCCAACTCACATAACTTTGACAAGAGAATCTTGTTCTAGAATAACCCCTCTTCCAATCCCGGAAGGGGTACAGACTAGTCATATTCTCCCGCGGAAACCTACCCTATACCCGAAGTTTTCCTGTCGAGGCAGACCGGGACACATGCTCCCTGGGTTTCAGTCATATCCCTCCAAATTACTCGCGCTTATCGGGAGGATGGACTGGGGATTGAGACATTTCTTGCGTGAAAAGAACATTTAGGGACGGTATATGACTATTTTCTCTGTATGATCCGGGAAATGAAAGCTGGTCCACGAGCTTGACCACTCTTCCTTCGTGCGGCAAACACATTACTCTAAAGAGTGAGGAGACAATTGCTCCCATGCAATAAATATAGTCTCGTCCAAGGAGTAGGTTATAATCCAAGGGTCCTTGAACTACCATTATGTTCATGCGAACTGTCTTCCTTCTCAATGTTATTGGCACATCGGGAAGGATCCCTAAAGGTTGACTGGTTCCTTTATCAAAGCCTGTCCGATTTCTCATCTCAGGCAAAAGCGATGGAAAACTAAGCGCTTTCCAAGCTGTTGAGGAAACGATACTCACAGAAGCCCCCTCATCTATGATCGTACCAGCCATAACCATTCTATATATTTGAACGATAATTCAGAATGGTATGCTTGCTGGTAAATGGGGTCTGCCTAGTTGATTATAGTCGAAGGAGACAAATAGTTTGCTTGGAGGTGGGACCGAATAGACGGCTGGGTATGGCTCTAACGAACTTCCTTCCTGCGGTAAAGGAATGGGTAAATTGCCCACATGTTCGTCGGAGTCTTTGTTTATGAAGAGAATTTGGACGGTGTCATCCTTGTTCTCTTCAGTGACTGTATCATCTGAAGATGAAACCTCTGAAGGCAAGACCGGGTCAACTACCGCCTCGACCTTTTGACTTTCATCGGGTATGGATCCAGATGGTTTATCTTTAACGATAGGTGCTTCAGCCGACCACCTGAGCGGGCCAGCTGGATTTTCAACTAGTGACGAACTCGGCAAGAGTTTTTTATATCCAGGAGGAAGTCGTAACGGTGAAACTGGACGCTCATCCAAAACTCTATTAGCTTTGTCTAAGAGGGGACAATGGTGGACGGCATGATTGCCTTCGCACAGTTTACAAGGAAATCTAGCTTTCCCTTTTTGTCCTGGCGCTTCACTTTCAGTAGTTGACGGTGTGCTTTCAACATGATCATCAGAGGTTGATGACGCTGGGTTGTGAAAACGAGGAGACCAGTCCCTTAGTATCCGGGGGATGCAAGGACAATCTCTGTGAAAGTGGTCTCATTTGCACATGACACATGGCGATTTAGGCCTGGTCGGTGCAGTGTGTGGATTTTCGTTAGACGACACTCGTTTTACCCCATTCGCCTTTGGCTCCTTCTTCTTCTTCTCTTTCTTCTTCTTTTCCTTCTTCTCCTTAGGAAATTGGCTTTTAGCTTTACCAGCTCCATCAAGCGAAGAGGAAGGAGGAGAGGAAGAATTAGAGGAAGTAGAAGGCTGGTGGGAAACTCTGGACTCGTCTAATTGCTGATTCAATTGTTCAGGAATAGTGGTGTTCTGAACAACAGAGGTTGAGAAGAGCCATACTGGCAAGCCAATTGTTAGTCCTGGAAGCGACAATGTGGCCATATGGGGCACACCAACATCTCCCCAAGAGGAGAAGGGACTAGGATTTCCACCAAGGGGAATTCATTGGTTGGTAGGCTCCATTTTCTCAACCCAAGATCAACGTAGGAAAGGGGTATGAATATTCTGTTTAAAATAAATTTTAACACGCTTTGACACAACTTGTTTTTTCAGTTTTTAAGAGTCGAGAAAAAACAAAAGATGACTCTAGTCTCCTTCGATTTTTAATGAGCCTGAAGTGACAAGTGCTCAAATGGACCTTTTCCGTTAAGGAGTCTAAAAAGGAACGAAAGGGACTGCTCTGGAGGTCTAGGTAGAGGGATTACCAAACCAATCGTAAAACTGCAGAATACTTTTTACGGTACGGCAGTCAATCTTCCCGAATGCTGTGTTTGGTGCATTGCGATCAGTAGGGCGGCCGACATGGCTTCCTATGGATAAAGGATTTAAGCCTATAGGGGTCTCCCAATATATACTCGACGGTACGTGGGAGCACAAGTCCGTACTAGCACTTATCATCTCAAAGTGGAGGAATCACCCAACCATCAATGAGGACAACAGTTACGAGGCTTTATGACGTCGGAATACGTCTCTAGCCTAGACCTCTAAATGTTGTGCGTTAAGTTCCAAAGCGTTGTTAGATTCATTGAATTTATTTTAAGTTGATCTTTCTTATGAAGTTTTCCTTTTGGGTTCACCACAAGATGTAGATGTAATTCCTAAAATGCAATCTAAATATGATAAACAAACTTTTATCTCTTTTCAGCAATGAAAATCCTAGCTACTAGGGGAAAAGAAAGACACAATCTTTTCGCAAAGAGCAAAGAGCACACTGTAAATGCACTTTCCTAAATCAAGCCAAACAGATTGTCAATATGCAAATGCACATGCATGTATTTGTTTTTCACTTTCTTAGTATTGATGCTAAAAAGAAAGTTGAGGTACAAATCTGAATTTGCTTTCAAGCGACAAACACAAACAAGCTTCTTTTCGAAATCAAAAGGTAGAGATGATTACGACACTTTATGATTTTGAAATAAATACTCGTTTCGACACTAGAAAGTCACAGATTCAAACCAAAGGCAAAAGTAAAAGCATAATCGACCATCAACAACAAATAAACTTTCTCCTATGATCAAAATCGACACTTGCGACAGATCTAAATCAAAGGACGACAGTACGATTATTATACTTTTGCAATGGAAAACTGAAACGACTCAACAAACACATAAAAACATCTACAGTTATTTTGTACAAATGAGGCGGAATATCAGTAAGGAAAAGGGGTTTGAAACAGTCATATATTGATCACAGGCTGCAAAATACAAAGACAAAATTGGAAGGAATGAAGCAAAGAACCTCAGCTGCACAGGGCTAGGCTGATCAGCGCACCTGTTACACAAAGAAACTGCATTGCAGCGCAGGCTGCCCTCTCGGGAAGTGCGTTGAAATCCAGAACCTCTTCACAGTGCCTGCGCTGGGGCAGAAACGAGAATTCTATCCGAGTTCTGGGTCACAGTTTGCAGTTTAATCTTTGGTTTTTGGCCGAGTAAAAGCAATCACTAATGCACAATCAGGGGTAGATCTAAGGAGGGTCTAAGAGCTATCACAAGGGCAATCAATTAGTCTATGAATCAGCTATTCAAATCATAAATAGATCGAGTGACTGGATTGAAGCAGCAGATGTCTACTTTGCATTTGTTATGGCAAATGCAGTTCGATTGCTACTTATAAGTTATGAAATAAACAACAAGAGATACACAAACAAACTAATTAGACAATCCTCCCCAGCGGAGTCACCATTTTGTCACCGAGAAAAGTGTCTATTTAGAACTGCTCTATCCCACTAAGGTGTGATAGCTACCTTGGAAACAAACAGAGAAAACTACTTTTGTATCTCCTTTATGAACTATAAACAAAGAGGAATAGGAAGAACCAACCTGTGCCTTGCGCTAGTCCTTTGATCCAATCTCTCTCCTCTTTGACAGCTTCCAGCTACCTGCTCCCTTACTTGCCCAGCTTCACCAAGTACCTGTAAGATCACAAAAGAAGGAAACTATACAAAGACATGGGTTTATATTCATAAATAACTTAGGATCAGATTTAAGTTAACCATACAAATGTAACAAGCATCAATGATACAAAAGAATGGAGAAGAAACTCAAATAGTTTTTATTGATATACAAGAAGATCCAGGAGGAGTTACAACCGATGATTCCTGACCCAGCATCAACCTCCCAGCAAAGAAGTCCCTTCTTCACCAGCAACAAAGAATAGATCACCCAATACTCTGATATGTATCTCAAAACCAACAACAATTCCTTACAATGTGCAAAATTCCAGCCTCTGGATCTCTGGGATGAGGGATCCATTTATAGATGTATGCAAGGAGGATGAGTCAGCTTATGATTTGATTAGTGGCTTATCTCTGTCAGTTCTTGCTTCCACTTGGAGACTGAAGGCCTCTTACTCATCCTTGGTCGAACTCAGTGAGGCAAGTGTCATGGGAGAAGATTCTGGAAGCTTCCATTGTCTCTCCACCTCGCGGAATGACACTGCCATTTGTCATTTCCCGCTCAACGCACCCTGGTAGTGCATTTAGGTGCGTTGCAGCGCACCTAGCTAGTGGATTTAGGTGCTCTGCAATGCACTTGGCTAGTGGAGCAGCTGAAATGATCCTGATTTGACTTCTTCTGAGCAGTTTCTGGTGGAGAACTTCTGGGAGAAGCTGTAATTTTTTGACCTTGTTCCTTTACGGGTTGGAACAACACTTTTAGGGACTTAGGAGCCTTTGCTTTATGGACATTTCATGCTTAGAGCTGTGAGGCACAAAAATTTCTATAACAGTTGCCCCCTAAAGTATGAGGCCGTTTATCGAGTGAAATGCTTTATTATGAGGATCCGAAGTTCTTTCAGTGCTGGGAGGAGACCTGTAATAAGATACAATACAATCCATTATCTTCATATTGTTTTCATGATCTAGCTGAGGTGGGCATTCCCATGCTCAGCTTTATAAATTCATTTTCATGTACATAGGACAGACAATCGTCTGATGGTAGATTGATGATTCTGATAGAGCCATCATCCTTTTGGTAGGATGATTATCTGTGCTCTAATGTTGTACATTTGAATGTCTTTATTTCCCTAAATATATATCGCAGCCCGGATGGATGAAACTAGATCCGGGGTCTTCAATCTCGTCCGACCTTCACTCGTAGTACAAGTCGATCCATGTGAGAAATGTTTTGAAGTCAAACATGGAAATACATCGCTTGATTACCAGTCAATGATGTAAACTATTAACAAGCGCGGGAGGAATCACTGATAATGATAATGATTCTCAAGGTACTGTAGTACAATTCACGTGGTGTGAATAAAGGACTTGGCGTCGAACAGCACGCAAAATCTTTCGGTTGAAGGTCATTGATGTAAACCTATCGCTGGAAGTGAGAAACTTGCCATTGAGGCATGCAAGGTTCAAAGTACTGAATGGGGTGTTCCTAGATCAACTTCTTGGATAATGAGCTGATGTAGACAAGAAGTGATCCATCACAGGAGGGCCTTAATGAATCCCACATCAATGACACGGAATGGAGAAAATGATTTTGATGGAGGTGAAAACAATCTGATGATATATGGTTCAGGGTGGCAGTCATGGAAGAATGGAGTATAATGTATGGTAGTGGGCGGGACACAGGTGGCCTTTCTGGATGACTTCTCTTGAACATATCGGCGACACTAATGTGATGGAATGGTAGCATTAACCCCAAATGTGGATGGTATGGCGTGACCATGGCAATGTGACCGGTGAATGAAATAACCCAACCCGAGTCGAGCACGGAGCGGAAGTGTCATGTTCAAGAGCGACTTGCTACCAATAAAGATTCTTTGAGTTTTCTTCCCAATTTTTCCCCAATCATTGCTGACCAGTACCTCTTTATTTTTGTCAAGCTTGAGGAGGATAACATATGCTTGTTCTATAATTTTCCCTTCGGGCAAACCCATCACTATGTTTTAAAGAGCCTAGCGATAGTGAAACTCTTTCTCGTCTAAAGACAAGTTTGTCGCTATTAATCTTTTTAACGAGTTTAACGACAAAGATAACTCGGTCCTTTTCATTTTTAGAGAGTCTGAAAAGGTATGTAAAGGTAACTCCAAAATTCCTTTTTCGTCATCTAATCCCTTAAGTCCGAAAAAGTATAAAACAATACAGAAGGGATGAATTTTCGATTAGCTTTAACGAGCCGAACAAAACAAGCGCTCGATCTTTTTGTGCAATAATCCCTCAGGTCCAAAAAGATTAAAATCTAGAAGAGGTATAGCACTTCCTGTCGCTTTAACGAGCTGGAAGGCCAGAACTCAGCAATCTTTTCATATTTTACGAGTCAGAAAAGAGCTTAAAGAAGACTCGTCTTTTGAGGAACGAATGATAAAATGGGTTGCAGCTGATTCCAGGTAAGGTTTGGAATTTTCCAATCACGGCAGTGTCACAAGGATGGCTAGTGAAATCACTCTTCGCAGCTGTTCCTCAAAATGGATAAACAATCAAATGGAGGTGAATGATCGGCCAATAAAAAATTGGAGGTGACGGTGCAAACACGACCAAGGCTTTAATGGCTGAAGTACTACATTCACGGTTGTTATTTACCAGGGGATAGTTCATTTTTAAACGAGCTTAAACGCGAGTGGAAACATTTGCTCAGTGCGGGTTTATTTTTTAATGAGCTTGAACCCTGCGGTAACACTGCTCGATTAATCCAGTCATATGATAAGAATGTCTCATATAAAAACGGCAACTTTTCGAGTTTTTCCCCACATCCTTTCTTTATGGAAGTTAGGAAACGACCAATCCAAAAAACAGAAAATGATCGCTCTTTGCTTGCACTCCAAAAGGTTTGCATGCCCCCAGGTATAAAACAGAGTTTCAAGGTCACCCTCTATTCGAGCTGAAAAAACATTTGTTTTATCAGGAAGGGTATACCTCTTACAGGTTACCCAAAGATTGTTCTATTCACGGTGCAAACAAAACACTTCTCCGGCGATGTCTCTCAAAATAAACAAAGATGAGCGACGATGCCCGCCAACTCACATAACTTTGACAAGAGAATCTTGTTCTAGAATAACCCCTCTTCCAATCCCGAATGGGGTACAAACTAGTCATATTCTCCCGCGGAAACGTACCCTATACCCGAAGTTTTCCTACCGAAGCAGACCAGGACACATGCTCCCTGGGTGTCAGTCATATCCCTCCGAATTACTCGCGCTCATCGGGAGGACTGACTAGGGATTGAGACATTTCTTGCGTGAAAAGAACATTTAGGGACGGTATATGTCTATTTGCTCTATATGATCCGGGAAATGAAAGCTGGTCCACGAGCTTGACCACTCTTCCTTCGTGCGGCAAACACATTACTCTAAAGAGTGAGGAGACAATTGCTCCCATGCAATAAATATAGTCTCGTCCAAGGAGTAGGTTATAATCCAAGGGTCCTTGAACTACCATTATGTTCATGCGAACTGTCTTCCTTCTCAATGTTATTGCCACATCGGGAAGGATCCCTAAAGGTCGACTGGTTCCTTTATCAAAGCCTATCAGATTTCTCATCTCAGGCAAAAGCGATGGCAAACCAAGCGCTTTCCAAGCAGTTGAGGAAACTATACTCACAGAAGCCCCCTCATCTATGATCGTACTAGCCATAACCATTCTATATATTTGAACGATAATTCGGAATGGTATGCTTGCTGGTAAACGGGATTTACCTAGTTGATTCTAGTCGAAGGAGACAAGTAGGTTGCTTGGAGGTGGGACCGAATAGACGGCTGGGTATGGCTCTGACGAACTTCCTTCCTGCGGTAAAGGAATGGGTAAATTGCCCCCATGTTCGTCGGAGTCTGTGTTTATGAAGAGAATTTGGATGGTGTCATCCTTGTTCTCTTCAGTGACTGTATCATCTGAAGATGAAACCTCTGAAGGCAAGACCGGGTCAACTGCCGCCTCGACCTTTTGACTTTCGTTGGGTATGGATCCAGATGGTTTATCTTCAACGATAGGTGCTTCAGCCGACCACCTGAGTGGGCCAGCTGGATTTTCAACTAGTGACGAACTCAGCAAGAGTTTTTTATATCTAGGAGGAAGTCGTAACGGTGAAACTGGATGCTCATCCAAAACTCTTTTAGCTTCGTCTAAGAAGGAACAACAGTGGACGGCATGATTGCCTTCGCACAATTTACAAGGAAATCTAGCTTTCCCTTTTTGTCCTGAGGCTTCACTTTCACTAGTTGACGGTGTGCTTTCAACATGATCATCAGAGGTTGATGACACCAGGTTGTGAAAACGAGCAGACCAGTCCCTTAGTATCCGGGGGATGCAAGGACAATCTCTGTGAAAGTGGTCTCATTTGCACATGACACATGACGATTTAGGCCTGGTCGGTGCAGTGTGTGGATTTTCGTTAGACGACACTCGTTTTCCCCCATTCGCCTTTGGCTCCTTCTTCTTCTTCTCTTTCTTCTTCTTTTCCTTCTTCTCCTTAGGAACTTGGCTTTTAGCTTTACCAGCTCCATCAAATGAAGATGAAGGAGGAGAGGAAGAATTAGAGGAAGTAGAAGGCTGGTGGGCAACTCTGGACTTGTCTAATTGCTGATTCGATTGTTCAGGAATAGTGGTGTTCTGAACGACAGAGGTTGAGAAGAGCCATACTGGCAAGCCAATTGTCAGTCCTGGAAGTGACAATGTGGCCATATGGGGCACACCAACATCTCCCCAAGAGGAGAAGGGACTAGGATTTCCACCAAGGGGAATTCCTTGGTTGGTAGGCTCCATTTTCTCAACCCAAGATCAACGTAGGAAAGGGGTATGAATATTCTGTTTAAAATAAATTTTAACACGCTTTGACACAACTTGTTTTTTCAGTTTTTAAGAGTCGAGAAAAAACAAAAGATGACTCTAGTCTCCTTCGATTTTTAATGAGCCTGAAGTGACAAGTGCTCAGATGGACCTTTTCCGTTAAGGAGTCTGAAAAGGAATGAAAGGGACTGCTATAGAGGTCTAGGTAGAGGGATTACCAAACCAATCGCAAAACTGCAGAATACTTTTTACGGTACGGCAGTCAATCTTCCCAAATGCTGTGTTCGGTGCATTGTGATCAATAGGAAGGCCGACATGGCTTCCTATGGATAAAGGATTTAAGCCTATATGGGTCTCCCAATATATACTCGACGGTACGTGGGAGCACAAGTCCGTACTGGCACTTATCGTCGCAAAGTGGAGGAATCACCCAACCATCAATGAGGACAACAGTTACGAGGCTTTACGACGTCGGAATACGTCTCTAGCCTAGACCTCTAAATGTTGTGCATTAAGTTCCAAAGCGTTGTTAGATTCATTGAATTTATTTTAAGTTGATCTTTCTTATGAAGTTTGCCTTTTGGGTTCACCACGAGATGTAGATGTAATTCCTAAAATGCAATCTAAAGATGATAAACAAACTTTTATCTCTTTTCAGCAATGAAAATCCTAGCTACTAGGGGAAAAGGAAGACACAATCTTTTCGCAAAGAGAAAAGAGCACACTGTAAATACACTTTCCTAAATCAAGCCAAACAGACTGTCAATATGCAAATGCACATGCATGTATTTGTTTTTCACTTTCTTAGTATTGATGCTAAAAAGAAAGTTGAGGTACAAATCTGAATTTGCTTTCAAGCGACAAACACAAACAAGCTTCTTTTCGAAATCAAAAGGTAGAGATGATTACGACACTTTATGATTTTGATATAAATACTCGTTTCGACACTAGAAAGTCACAAATTCAAACCAAAGGCAAAAGTAAAAGCATAATCGACCATCAACAACAAATAAACTTTCTCCTATGATCAAAATCGACACTTGTGATAGATCTAAATCAAAGGACGACAGTACGATTATTATACTTTTGCAATGGAAAACTGTAAACGACTCAACAAACACATAAAAACATCTACAGTTCTTTTGTACAAATGAGGCGGAATATCAGTAAGGAAAAGGGGTTTGAAACAGTCATATACTGATCACAGGCTGCAAAATACAAAGACAAAACTGGAAGGAATGAAGCAAAGAACCTCAGCTACACAGGGCTAGGCTGATCAGCACACCTGTTACACAGAGAAATTGCATTGCAGCGCAGGTTTCCCTCTTGGGAAGTGCGTTGAAATGCAGAACCTCTTCACATTTCCTGTGCTGGGGCAGAAACGAGAATTCTATCCGGGTTCTGGGTCACAGTTTGCAGTTTAATCCTTGGTTTTTGGCCGAGTAAAAGCAATCAGTAATGCAAAATCAGGGGTAGATCTAAGGAGGGTCTAAGAGCTATCACAAGGGAAATCAGTTAGTCTATGAATCATCTGTTCAAATCATAAACAGATCCAGTGACTCGATTGAAGCAACAAATGTCTACTTTGCATTTGTTATGGAAAATGCAGTTCGATTGCTACTTATAAGTTTATGAAATAAACAACAAGAGATACACAAACAAACTAATTAGACAATCCTCCCCAGCGGAGTCGCCATTTTGTTACCGAGAAAAGTGTTTATTTAGAACTACTCTATCCCACTAAGTGTGACAGCTACCTTAGAAACAAACAGAGAAAACTACTTTTGTATCTCCTTTATGAACTATAAACAAAGAGGAATAGGAAGAACCAACCGTGTCTTGCGCTAGTCCTTCGATCCAATCTCTCTCCTCTTTAATAGCTTCCAGCTACCTGCTCCCTTACTTGCCCAGTTTCACCAAGTACCTGTAAGATCACAGAAGAAGGAAACTATATAAAGACATGGGTTTATATTCATAAATAACTTAGGATCAGATTTAAGTTAACCATACAAATGTAACAAGCATCAATGATACAAAAGCATGGAGAAGAAACTCAAATAGCTTTTATTGATATACAAGAAGATCCAGGAGGAGTTACAACCGATGATTCCTGACCCAACATCAACCTCCCAGCAAAGAAGTCCCTTCTTCACCCCCAACAAAGCATAGATCACCCAATTCTCTGAAATGTATCTCAAAACGAACAACAATTCCTTACAATGTGCAAAATTCTAGCCTCTGGATCTCTGGGATGAGCGATCCATTTATAGATGTATGAAAGGAGGATGAGTCAGGTTATGATTTGATTAGTGGCTTCTCTCTCTTAGTTCTTGCTTTCACTTGGATACTGAACGCCTCTTACTCATCCTTGGTCGAACTCAGTGAGGCAAGTGTCATGGGAGAAGATTCTGAAAGCTTCCATTGTCTCTCCACCTCGCAGAATGACACTGCCATTTGTCATTTCCCACTCAATGCACCCTGGTAGTGCATTTAGGTGCGTTGCAGCGCACCTAGCTAGTGGATTTAGGTGCTATGCAACGCACTTGGCTAGTGGAGCAGCTGAAATGATCCGATTTGACTTATTCTGAGCAGTTTCTGGTGGAGAACTTATGGGAGAAGCTGTAATTTGTTGACCTTGTTCCTTTAGGGGTTGGAACAACACTTTTAGGGACTTAGGAGCCCTTGGTTTATGGACATTTCATGCTTAGAGCTGTGAGGCACAAAAATGTCTATAACACCTTAGTCCCAATTTCCTTGTGTTGTTTCCTTGGGAATTAACACCCTATTATTTAGGGAAATTCCTTAATATGAATTTCGCAATGCTCATAGGAATCCTACGACCACATGCACCACATGTACAATTCAAATGATTATACAACTGATAGTACACCTCCCTTGAACTCCAATCTCAACTTGGTAACTAAGAGATTTGACATGCACAAGATATTTATGAGTGAATCATAGTTGATTGGTTGAAAAGATGAAGCAACATCCCATCATCTAAACTCCTACGAGTTCCTCCATCAATTGAAATTAGTTTAAGTGAATTTAAGTGAGTTAAATTGAATTAATTAATTACAACTCAAAATAAACTCAACTGGCTCTCCTATAAAGTAGGAGACACTATACATGAGTCAAGTTATACCCTAAACTCAAATTAACTCATCCAACTACATCAATTTAACTTAGCTAACTAGTACACATAGTCTTGTGATGTGGAATTACAGTTTTATTCCTATTTTAATTCAAGGGAAAAATTGAATTAGGATTTTCTTGTTGCATTTTCAACACCTTGGCCTAGTCCTTTGAGTCCCTTTACCATAATTCCTTAGCTTCTTCAATATCAATTATATTGTCTAGGTTCATTATAAGCCTGCAAAATTCCTTCCTTCCCTTATCCCCCATTTACTTGGTAAAAATACGTATTGCACTCCCTAATTAATTTCAGTGCATGACACTTTTGAATATCATTCCCTACTAAATTACGAAAATTGAAAAAAAAATGGTTCTTGCAAGAGTTTCATATTTCTAAAACATGGGGCAGTTTAGCTGTGCATGTCCCCAAACTTTGCAAATATCAAACCAAAACAATTTCCTTGTGCCAGTTTCCATATAATATTTCAACATAGTGAACTCATTCCTATTGTGTCCTACCTTCCTATATATCATGCACAATACTTCCTCATATTTTTCCTTACCTTTGGCTAATACATGCAAATGGGTTGTCAATGCAATTCGTTCTCACTAAAGAAAATCCATGAAACTACCATCTCCACTTATTGTTGGAGATGCCTCCAATTTTGGCACAAACTCTGAGGCTCCTAATTGTGATGTAATTTTCTACGCGGTCAAAATTACTTCAATATGGAGGGGTTGTCTATAAATCAACCACTCCTTGTGCTATCCATTTGTAATCATAAGTGTTAACCTATCCATGAGTACATTAATCCTTTCATTAATGTCTCGGGTAGACTCATTTTGATCCTGTTTAATTTCCTTCATTTATTTTAATATTGTGACTTATATTTGGGTTTATGAAACTCTTCAGCAATACCTACTTTATATCTACCATTTTTTTCTACTGTCCAACTCGGGTAGTACTCTTTTACTTCATATACCACATCAATGTGTAGTATCTAAAGGTAGTTTCTAGCTATGAAAATTTAGTAGGTTCATCTTGGACATGGTTCGCAATCCATAACGCCTCACATAAAAATAAGTATTGATCAAGATCCTGAGTCCCAAGACCATAAAACATATGCTTCCTCGAAGTCAAATTTTCCATTATATTCTACACACTAATCCCTAATAGAGGATTAATAGTTATAATCACATTTTTTCATAGCATACTCTTCACAATGTTCTTTAATGGAGAATCCTTTGGAACAATTCACTTCAACTTATTAGTCTCACTACTAGTATTATTAGGACTACTCCCACATTTGTTGTTGAACAAAGTATACAAAAAACTACTAGGTGAACTTACCTCCTAATAAAGTAATGTGAAAGGGGTTATAAGTTTGACTTTAGGCATGGTCTAAGAAGCATCACTAGGATTAAAATTCCAATATTCCCATGCTATGTTGTGAGAGTCCTTCATCCTCTCCTCTATGTATCCGGCCAAGTTGCACTCTTTGAGGACTTATTTGATCTCCACTTCTTTTTATTCTTTTATGATCTCTTCTGACCTCCTTCAATGGACTTAGGTTAGCTACAAATATTGATTCAAATCTCTCTCCTACCTCATCATCGTTTCAAAACCTTCTGGTGTGACACAATACTCCACACTCAAAATCTATCATCCTTTTATACCACACACTTTCTTCCCTATTTTCCTCCTTTGAGACTATTAATTTTTCATCATCTTGGAATACTGTCTAAAAGTTAATTTTGAGTTCTCAATATCTCATCCACTCTCTGCCTCCTTTCTTTCTATCCCACACCTTGTCCCCTTAAGCCATTCCATGGTCATCCTGAGTTTAGCCTTAGTGCACAATTGGTTTAGCTGATTCTATCCTTAGGAATCCCTTGTCACACAATAGAATTTTAATGGAGGTTGGAAATGATCTAATATACCTTCCACTTGATCCTTTTAATATATTCCTTTTAATAACTTCCTCTTTACCCCATTGTATGATACTATACACTCAACAAAAAAGTTGACAACTTACCCTTCTAATATACATTTGAACCAAGAGTGTATTTCCTAAGAGATCCTATTACCTATCAACTTCAATTGTCTAAACAATTAAGGGGTCCATCACCTCAAGAAATGATCTCACCCATGGCACTTATGGGGTTACACAAACCAAAATTTTATAAAGGTGGAGGGAATTGAAATTTGCATGCAAACAATCCTCTTCAACAATGTAGACTAATCAATTCACAAACATAGAATAGATATAGTTTCAAGCATACATAATATCCATGACCTATGTTGAAACATTATCAAATTTGAAGGAGGTCGTTCATTTTCATATATGGCACAATAGAGAAGATTTAAAGGTTTTTTATATTACAACATTATTAGAACATTACTAGAGTATATTGAAAATAAACATAACCTAAAATATCATTCAAATGTAACATAAAATACATGAATTGGAACAATCAATCCATCAACCATTTTCTATTGATATTTAGAAGGGCACTAGGTGCATCATTACAACGTTACCAATTTTACCCTAGAAGCTCACAAACCTATTTGAAATAGGATTACAACATTACAATAAAAATCATACAAAGAATGTACCTTGAATTAACCCCAAAAATTAGTGAAGCCAAATCCTCTGAACTTCCACAAATTTGTAGATGATTTTGTGAACCAAAGATGGCCCCATTATGATGGAAAATATCTCCCTTTGGTTGGTCAACTTCCATAAATTTATAGATGATTTTGTGGACTAAAGATGACCTAGTTACCATGGAAAATATTTTCTTTTGGTTTGTATACTATAAGTGGTATTCTAGAAGTTGGTCCAAATATTCAGTTAAAACCACTTTAACTCAACTACAAATAACCTTTCCTCCAAATCTTTCCTTATGTGAGAATTTTTGAGCTCTAGTCCTTTTGTGGAATTTCTACATGCTATTTCTTTCTCTTCATTTTCGCCCATAATTAAAACATATACTTTTTAAAGCATAATTCAACTTTCCTTGTATGTATACCTCCCTTAGCTCTATGATTATGATTGGAGATGAATTTATATGTTACCATTTTTTTCTTACTTTATTCCTATGCACATTGCAAGAGTCATTCGCATGGTGAATTTATTAGTGTTACACAGTAATTTGTCACCGTCCCTGTCACCCCTCTCCCGCACTTTGGAGGACTCATTCTGGGACCTGTGAGAAGTGACATAACTTGAAAAAAATTGCAATATGTTCCCCTAAGTATGGACTTCATATGCCTTGAAGACATCTCCTGCAGAATATCCTTAAAAAGTTCCCTTTTTCCATTAGCGTGGATCCACAGTGTATTACTCGCACCAATGGGGGAAATCCTCCAAAGAGGTCGCACCAGTTGGCGCTCTATCTCAGATCTATACCCATGCCAACCGAGTTTGGGAAAGCCTTTTAACAAATGCACGCGTGAAAGTTTTTTCCTTTCGACTCATGAAGCTTTTTAAGGATAATGCCAATCCCATGGATGTCGTGATTCATCGTATCTCCCTTTCCTCTATCCATAATAGCTTTTTGAGGATAAACCCAATCCCATAGATGGTGTGATTGATCTTATCTCCTTCTCCTCTGTTGGGTCCCTATAATACTAGTGATTACCCCATTACTATTGTAGTTATACCCCTTATTTATATTGTTGTGCCCCTATTACCCCCATATTGTTATTTATGTGCCCCATAGAACCCCTCTATTGTTATTTTTGTGGCTTTATATTATTATTGTTAGGTCGGCTGGATTATATTGTGACTCCTTAGACTCCTATATATAGAAAGGAGGTTTTGTCATTTGTATCATCAAAGAATTGTTCATTTATGTAATGTAAAGGAGGTTGCCCCTTGAAGAGGTTGAATTCTAAGGCGTTGATCTTTTTTTTCTATCTTTTCTTGAGCTGGTTTCATAACATTTGGTATCAGAACTTTGGATTCTAGGGTTTTGCTGGTCCAAACAGGTCATCGTGGAATTGTCGCTATAACGTTTTTTCTGTGACGTTTCAGAAGTCGCAAAAAAACCCATTTGAGAAGAAATCGCGCTGAACCTTGGGTGCGAATTTCAGAACTTTTTGTACGATATTTTCGGAGATATGATCTGAGGAAGTTGGTCTTTTTGCAGACTCCTGAATTACACTCAAAACAGGTGAACTGGGGAAAATCGTCATAACTTTCTTTCTGAGCATCAGATTGAAATTTCGTAAGAAGGTGCAGAAAGAGAACGGACTGTAGTTTTCTTTTATATATTTTTCAGAGTCAAAGGTTGAAACAATGACACGTGGCAGTTCATACAAGTTCGCTCTACTGAACTAGTCTATAATCAGGTCACTGCGGGAGATTGTCCATAGCTCTCTCTTGGAGAATCCAATTTGGATCAGACTAGTGGCATTTGAAAAAGGACATAGAAGGCTACTACAAGTCACAATTTCAAAACTAGATGATTCGTAATTACAGAGATACATCAGATTCCATATCAGGCTTCTACAAAGTGAAAAAAGGCGTGTATATTTTTTTAAATTTTTGCTTAAGCTTGGTTTGAAAATTTATTTTGAAGGAATTCAAAGGGCATAGTAGAGAATTATTATCCGTAACTGATGCCCCGAGGAAAGAAAATGCAAACACCTAGTAAGGAACCAGAAATCTCTAGCATGACTCATGAAGAAGAGGAAGAAATGCAACATGATATATGAAAATTACAAGACCAAGTGCAACAATTGTCCCTTGCACAAAAAGGAACAGAATCTAAGATGGATGGTTTAAAGAAAGATGTAGAAGCTAAGATGGATGGTTTAAAGAAAGGTGTAGAAGCTAAGATGGACTGTTTAAAGAAAGGCATAGAAGCTAAGATGGATGGCATGGAAGCTAGGGTGAATGGCATGGACGCTAAAATTGATGGCATGGATGATAAGATGGAAGAATTGAAGATAAATATGAATAAGTTGCTACAAGAAATGGTCACTAAGGGTGAAAGAGTACTAAAGGAAACTCATGATGAGAACAAAATAAATGTTAATCATGATTCCATAGACTCTAATGTTGGATCGAAGACTCACCATGTTCCAAAAATCGATATGAGGAAGTTTGATGGCAAGGATCCCGCCACATGGATATTACAGATGGAGCAATTCTTCGATCTCAATAATGTGCAAAACACACAAAAGGTACGTATGGCAACTTTATATTTGGAACCAAATCAGTTTGTATGGTATCAATGGCTTTGTTCTCGTAAACAATTTATCACTTGGGCAATTTTTACAGAAGAATTGATAGCACATTATGAGGATACAAAAAGCAACACTTTTTTTAGCCAATTCATAAGTCTCAAACAAAAGGGTTCAATAATGGAGCACATTGAGGAGTTCCAAAAATTGAACATAAGGGTAAAAGATATTCCAGAGGAGCATAGGATTGATGTGTTCATAGGGTCTTTAAAGGATAATATCCAACATGATGTGCGCCTTTGGGAACCTGATTCATTAGAGAAGGCATTCATGTTAGCAAGAAAAATGGAAAGCAAAATTATGGCAACTAGGAAGCATACCATTCACAACTACAAAGACGGAAGTGTTGTTGCCCATAGTCTTCCACAACCCACAAGGTTGACACCACAACAATTGGAATAAAAAAGAGAAAAAGGGCTTTGTTACAATTGTGATAACAAATACACAAAAGGTCATAAGTGTGCTGAGAAGAAATTATTCTACATAGATTGTGAAGAGGAAGAAGAAAAGGAGCAAGAAAGGTCAAAAGAAGAGGATATATTCCAGGAACAAAGCCTAGATGAAGAACAAATAAATCCGACCATATCTTGTAATGCATTGGCGGGAATTACCACTCCTCAAACCATCAAGATAGAAGGACAAATCAAGAAGAAAAAGGTAATAGTGTTGATTGATTCAGGAAGCACCCACAATTTTATTCATTGTAGGGTAGCAAAAGAATTGAATTGCTTCCTATATCCAGCACCAGAATGTCAAGTGATGATTGCAAATGGAGGAACTATAAATTGTTCTGGAAAGTGCCATAATATCAAGCTATCCATGGGAGAATATGTATTGACTAGCCCAATGCTTTCCATTCCAGTGGGAGGTGTTGATGTTGTACTAGGAGGCCAATGGCTACAATCCTTGGGTACAATAGCTTTTAATTTTAAAGAACTTTTCATGAAAGTTTTTGTGGAAGGAAAGGAAGTTGAATTAAGGGGTATTGCAGGGAACCCAGGAAAGATAATCAGCTCTAATGGCATGACAAAGCTTCTAAAAAAGGAGCAAAGAGGTGTAATTGCACAATTATGTTCGCTAGATGTTTCCACATTGGAATCATCTACTTCTCCAGATCTCCAAAAAGTCTTGGACAATCATTCCAAGGTATTTGAGACTCCCAAAGGTCTTCCACCTATGCGTGATCATTATCATGCTATTCATCTGATTCCAGGAAGTGTTCCTCCAAACATCAAGCCGTACAGATATCCATATGTCCAAAAAAGTGAAATTGAACGTATGGTTGCAGAAATGCTAGAGGCTAGTATAATTCAACCGAGTCAAAGTTCTTTCTCAGCTCTAGTAGTATTGGTGCACAAGAAGGATGGATCATGGCGCATGTGTCCAGATTATAGGTAGCTCAACAAGCTCACTATTAAAGATAAGTTCCCCATTCCTGTCATTGATGAATTACTGGAGGAATTGCATGGATCAATTTACTTCACCAAGTTGGATCTTCGTTCGGGATATCATCAAATCAGAATGAAGATTGAAGACATTCTGAAAATGGCATTTAGAACTCATGAGGGTCATTATGAATTTTTGGTCATGCCTTTTGGCCTTACCAATGCACCATCAACATTTCAAGGTTTGATGAATTCAATTTTCAAACCATTCCTTAGAAAATTTGTGTTGGTATTTTTTGATGATATACTAATCTATAGCAAGTCTTGGAAGGATCATGTTGAACATGTTGAAAAGGTGCTACAACTATTGGAGGAGAAACAATTATATGCAAAAATATCCAAATGTTTCTTTGGAGTCCAGGAGGTGGAATATTTGGGTCATATTGTATCTCATGAAGGAGTTAAGGTAGACCCTAGCAAAATTAAAGCCATTAAGGAATGGAAAATCCCCACATCCATAAAGCATCTGCGAGGATTTCTTGGGTTGACAGGGTATTATCGCAAGTTCGTTAAGGATTATGAGAATAGCAGCACCTCTAACAACATTATTGAAGAAAGATTCATTTTCATGGACTCCGGAAGCAACAAAGGCCTTTAAATATCTTAAAGAGGCAATGTGCCAAGCACCGGTCTTAGCTACACCGGACTTCACAAAAACCTTTATTGTGGAATGTGATGCTTCAGGAAATGGAATTGGTGCTGTTCTAATGCAAGATGAAAGACCCATTGCTTTTGAAAGTTGTCCAATCAAGGGAAAGTTTTTAAGCAAAGCTATTTATGAGAAGGAAATGTTGGAAATACTCCATGCCCTTAAGAAATGGAGACCCTACCTAATGGGAAGACACTTCAAGGTAAAAACGGATCATGATATCCTTAAATACTTTTTAGAACAAAGATTATCCTCTGAAAAGCAACAAAAGTGATTCGCAAAGATGTTGGGTTATGACTTATAAATCATCTACAAAAAAGGGAAGCAAAATGTGGTGGCAGATGCACTCTCAAGAAAGGATGAGGATGTGGAAGCATTGTTGTGTGCCATTTCTATTATCCAACCAGATTGGATAAATGAAGCAAAGGAGGAATGGAAGAATGACGAAGAAGTGTGGGCACTTATTCGAAAGCTACAACAAGATTCCAGTACTTTTGATACATTTAGCTGGCAAAATGATTCGTTATGGTACAAAGATCGCTTATACCTCTGTAAGAATTCCCAGCTAAAACAAAAGATTCTTATGGAATTGCACACTTCTCCCTTAGGAGGGCACTCAGGATTTTTGAAAACTTACCAAAGGGTTAAGAAGGAATTTTTTTTGGGATGGCCTTAAATCAGATATTCAAAAGTTTGTGGCGGAATGTTTGGTTTGCCAACAAAATAAAGTTGAAACAATTAAGACACGGGTCTATTACAACCTTTATCCATTCCAAGCCAACGTTGGGAGGAGGTTTCAATGGATTTTATCACAGGTTTACCCAAGTCTGAGGGAAAGAGTGTCATCATGGTGGTAGTTGACAGACTTACCAAGTATGTAGACTTTTGTGCATTATCACATCCATTTAAAGCCAGTACAGTTTCTACTACATTTATGGAAATAGTTCAAAAGCTACATGGAAACCCAAATATTATTGTAAGTGACAGAGATCCCATTTTCACTGGAAATTTTTGGACAGAATTATTTTCTTGTCTTGGTACTCAATTAACTCATAGCTCATCTTATCATCCTCAATTTGATGGGCAAACTGAGATAGTAAAAAAATGTTTGGAAGGATATCTTCGTTGCTTTTTATCTGATAAACATACACAATGGGTCAAATGGTTGCCTCTGGCTGAATGGTGGTATAAAACTTCCTTCCATACACAACAAAAATGACCCCATTTATGGCACTTTATGGGTACCAACCACCATCAATCACGTCATATTTAAGAGAAAATTCTAAGGTTCAGGCAGAACATCACATCGAACATCAACAACAAGTCCTCCAACTCTTAAAGGATAATCTCGTGTTGGCACAAAATAGAATGAAACAACAGGCATATCAACATCGCAGTGAAAGAAGTTTTGATGTAGGTGATTGGGTATTCCTACGGCTACAACCATATAAGCAAATGTCCCTAAAGCAAGCTAAGAAGGATAATAAATTATCACCAAAGTATTATGGTCCATACAAGGTGTTGGAAAAGATTGGTACTATGGCATACAAATTGGAGCTTCCTACAGCTTCTCGATTGCACCCAGTTTTCCATGTTTCATGTTTAAAGAAGGTTATATGCGACAAGCTCCTAGTTCAAACAATATTGCCAGAACTTGACGAGGAAGGAAAAATTATATTGGAACTGGAAGCAGTCACAGAAACAAGAACTCTACAGCTACGAAACCGATCAATTTCAGAGTATCTTATCAAGTGGAAGAACTTATCCGCTGAAGATTCCACATGGGAGGATGAGAATTTTGTGCAGAAGTATCCAAAACTGCTCAAGCGTTGAGGACAACACTTTTTTGAAGGAGAGGGGCATGTTGGGTCCCTATAATACTAGTGATTACCCCATTACTATTGTAGTTATACCCCTTATTTATATTGTTTTGCCCCTATTACCCCCATATTGTTATTTATGTGCCCCATAGAACCCCTCTATTGTTATTTTTGTGGCTTTATATTATTATTGTTAGGTCAGCTGGATTATATTGTGACTCCTTAGACTCCTATATATAGAAAGGAGGTTTTGTCATTTGTATCATCAAAGAATTGCTCATTTATGTAATGTAAATGAGGTTGCCCCCTCAAAGAGGCTGAATTCTAAGGCGTTGATATTTTTTTCTATCTTTTCTTGAGCTGGTTTCATAACATCCTCCATCTATAAAAGCTTGTTCTGTTGCCTTGGACAAGCTAGTTCGAGCATAGGGAGAATTATACTTTCAGAAGTCTAAGATATTGCTCTAAGAGTATTCTTTTCATTCATAATCAAAGAGAGATAGGCTTGTTCCCAATCCAAACAAGATTTGCAAGACATATGTAGCTGATCACCCAGCCAAAGGAGGATTTGACGTGAGAACTATGGTTGTATTCTTCTTTGTTGATTATCAATGATAGATGACTATCATTATGGTTCCACTCTTGTTGTTCATTGTAATGATGTTTGAGTTATATCTTTTCTGACCAATATATAGTTGCATCTATTGGATTTTATGCTTGTATTTGTGTCATTCTTTGCATGTGCAGGTGTCCATTCATGGAGATCGAGAGGATCGTGACTGGCCGAAGCAAAGGAACGGGAGTGTCAACTCTTCTACAACACTAGCGTTGGAATCCAAGTAGGCTCTCATCATCCACCTTTAATTTTCGATTAGGAACTTGCGTGATAGCATTGTTTGATTGTTGCTAGACCCATTATGGGCTAGTGGGGATCTCCTCTATCCGCAGAGGGGATTTACCTTGCCAACAATTAGCTTCAAATTTTTCTATTGGTTACAGTTTATTACAAATATTTAGTTCTTATTCACAATGCTCAGCTTGAGTACACCTAGAAATCATGGAGCTAGGTTTCTCATTATTATTCTATTAAGTATTTCTGAGGCATCTTCCATTCTCCCATTTTTAACATATCATGAAATATACATGTTCCAAAAGACTATATCTCATTGTTACATTTTGTCATCAATTTGTTGTGCAGCTTCCACCATTCTCTTTATGAGATTTGTCCTTGGAACCTATAAACAATTTCAAAGTTGTGCTTGGACCTTTTACATATAATACTAATGTTGAAATCGTGCTTTGACACCACTTATAATATTCCCAAGTTATCCTATTGGGACAATGCCACTTACAATAATATTAATATCGTAATAGCAAAATGCATAGGTTCATAGGCATCAACTATAAATGTCTAATAGAAAGGGAAATTGAATGTGTTCCATTCCTCTAATCTAACCCTTTTATTTAGTTTTTTGGGTTATTTTAATAATATTATATCATTTGGAACAACACGTAGGTTCCACCACACCACTTTTTTTTGGATTCCTCGCACCCCATTCCAAAATATTTAGTCAAACGTAACCATTGTAACTCAAGTACCTTTCACATTTATCATTTCCACTACATCTTTCCTTTCCTTATGTGCGAAATTTGAGCTTTGATCCTTATGTGGCAATTCTCTAGGTTACTTAGTTCTCTTCATTTTCGCCCATAATTTAACCAAAACTATGAAAATTCCATCACAATTCCTCTAAGTCTTTTACCTAAAAATGGCCCCAACAAGTAGCTTAAATATATGAGTACAATGAAAAAAATTACAATTAAAACATAGAATTGGTGAAGCCTCCTTAAATTGTCCCTCTCTGTATACTTCCCTTAGCTCTATGATGATGATTGGAGATGATTTTCTATGTTGCCAATTTTGTTTTATTACTTTATGCCTACCCAAATTGCAAGAATGGTGGAGAGGGTGAATTTATTAGCTTCAATTTTGCTATTTGTTGCATTTTATTAGAAATATTTAGTTCTTCTTCGCAATGGCCAGCTCTAGTATACGTAGAAATCATGGAGCTACATCTATCATTACCATTCTATTAATAATTTCCCATGGATCTCCCATGTTCCCATTTTGAACATATGGTGAAATAAACATGTTCCAACAAGCTATATATCATTGTTACATTTTGTTATAAATTTGGTGTGCACCTCTCATACACCATCCTCTATATGAGATTTGTCTAGGGAACGTATGAACAATTTCACGGTTGTGTTTGTAATTTTTCCATATAAGCCCAATGTTGAAATCATGCTTTGACACCACTTATAATATTCCCAATTTATCCTATTGGGGCAATGCGAGTCATAGTACTATTAATACCTTAAAACACATATTTCATTAAATTTGGAAGTTTTTTATTACAAGGCCTTCAACAACATTCATTCTTTTGTAAATTGCCATATTAACTTGATTCAACATTAAAATAATTTTAGTAATCTCAAACCAATTAGAAATCGTGAATGGGTCAAACATGGGGTTGTTATGTGCAATAGTATCAATACACAATAGGAGTGTGAAATCAAAAATAAATTACATTTATAAACTTATATGAATACAAATAACTAAATGAAATTCAATAAATAACTTCCCATTCATGTCCAGTATCAGCAAGTGATTTTGTCTTCAAGTCATATTGGGTTCTAATAATGAAATTTTTAAACCACAAATAAACTATTTAAGAATTGAAAATGACAAAACGCTAATATGGATTGGAAAATCAATGTCCTATGGTGCAAAAAGTTTAAATACAACCATTTTTTACCCATCTCTTTAATGAGTCTAGATGGTCCATTTAACACATAATTTGTTAAGTAGTTATTCCATGTTTTATTAAGAAGAGAATTTTGTTTTGCATAGAGTTTTGTTTTCAAAACAATACATATGAGATTAATACAGTCTTAATAAATTACGTGATAGACAAATAAAAGTCAATAAATGGATTCCTTATTAAATTAAATGAGATGAGATGATTGCATATACAAATAGTTGATTTAAGAATATATGAAAAAAAAATTATGCGTTAAAAATTGAATACCCTACAACTTAACGAGTAGTATTCACTTATGAGCCATCACCCATTAACCTAAATAGTCAACTTAATACTTATTATCAAGAAATTAAAAGACTTATTTTTCGAAAAAAAATGCATCATAATATATGGATATTATAAATCACATTTATATACTCATATTAATGGACATAACTAAGTACAAGTCAATAATATAATTCTAGCTCAAGTGACGATTTCAGTTTATTTAAATACGAATTTACAAAAAAATGACTTTAAATAATGAAATTAGATGCCTTACAATTCAAAAAGTTCAATGACATAATTCATCCATGATTGTGTCTAATCAAACCTTGATAATCCACTTATCAATTATTATCATCATTATATGTTTTTTTAAGAAATGCAAAATTATTTAGAATACATTTTTATCTCAAAAATTACATATCACATTTATGTGCTCATATTAGTGCATTTTATATGTAAATAATGAATGACTCACTTTGTACCTTGTTGATTTTCAATATGATATGATTGCAGTTACAACCATTAATTGATTCAAGCATATAAATTTATGAAAACTATCGATTGAGAAATCACATATCTTATGCTTCAAAAATATCAAATCATTTACCTATGACACATTTCTCATTAGCCTACTAGTGAATTATGCATTGTGAATAGTGAATATTGCACATAACATTTATCAAGTAAATTATTATAATTTCTTTAGTAAGAATAGCACCTTTGTTTGCAAGTATTTTATTACAAGGCCTTCAACAACATTCATTCTTTTGTAAATCGCCATATTAACTTGATTCAACATTAAAATAATTTGCAAGTAATTTCAAACCAATTAGAGATCATGAATAGGTCAAACATGGGGTTGTTATGTACAATAGTATCAATACACAATAGGAGTGTGAAATCAAACTCTTAGAAGAAATTGATTTAAGCTAAATCATATTAGTATGTCAAACATAAAATAAAGATATTATAGTTATGGATAACATGCTAAATTCCTCAATGTTTAAATTTTATGTTTGGCAACTCTAACCCCCTTTCCCCCAACCTACGAGGGATTTGTTGATTGAATGACGGTGTTGTGAGGATGTTATTGTAAATGACAAGGATAGGTGTCCCTTGCATTGCATTTAGACTAGTCTACTAAAACCTTAGTAAAATGTTCTTGTGCTCAATTTCCTACGGTCCCTTTGTGCCTTTATGAAGCACTAATGAGGGGGTCATCATTCATCTTCATAGCATGCAGGCATCCACTATAAAAGTTATACATTGTTGATCTAGGTATTTAAAGAAGGTTAGGTACCATTGATCTATCTCCACTCAAATCCATGTACATTTAATGATATTTTTAAATGGGTATTCAAGTCATTCCATTATGATGGACAGTGTCACAAATTGAAGTAAACAAGAAACTTTAGTGGTGAATTCTTGTAAGTAGTGGAAGCAAGGGTTTTCAAATATTAGCACAGTTGATGGTAGTGTGGATATTTATCTCTCCTTGTAAACATTGTCAAAACCAATAACAGTCTCGATGTAAATTTAGTGTCAACAATTGTATGGAAAATCATGATTGACCATTACTTTCACTAAGAAGAGAAAATGATAAGCATTTTTAATGGGAAGAAATATGTGAAACATAACTCATGTATTTTAGTTGAAATTTATATAAGTCCCTGTGTTCTTTAATTATTAAATACTTAATGTAAATACAAATAAATTATCATTAAGATATTGATTTTGAAGATTAAATATGTATTAAAAGGCATTCATCTATGACACTTGATTTTTCATGTAGCCTAAATAAACCACTTAAAGCTGATTATCAATTAATCTTAAATAGTTTTATAGAAGATAAATCTTTACTTGCATTAATAGCTTTATTTCAAAAATAAATTACATTTATAAACTTATATGAATACATATAACTAAATGAAATTCAATAAATAACTTTTGAGTCTTGTTGGATTCTATGAGATTATTTTAAGTACAAATAGTTTATTTAAGAATTCAAATTTACAAAATGTTAATATTGATGGGAAAAGCATGTCATATGGTGTAAAAAGTTTAAAGGCATCCATTTATGGCCCATCTCTTGAATGAGCTTAAACAGTCTACTTAATGCTCGTGGTGAATTTATTAACCCATGTTTTATTAGAAAATTCATTTTCTTTACATGGTTTTTTATTTAGAAATAACAATTTCACATTTATACATTCATATTAAACCACACGATAGTTAAATAAAAATCAATTAATATTTTCTTGACTTATTGACTTATATGACATGATTACATATATGAACAATTGATTTAATAAAGCATAATTAGAAAAGTTGTCAATTCAAAATAGAATAAACTAGTTAGAACTCATAAATAATTGATTTTAAATTATTAATTTTCTAAAAAATATATTTTTTACTTACTTTGAGATCTTTATTTCAAAAACAAATTCCATTTATACATACATTACATTCTAAACATAATTTAAGACATACTTGTCTTGTTGGTTTCTATGAGATTATTTCAATTACAAATAATTTATTTAAGAATTGAAATTTACCAAATGTTAGTAAAGGTGGGAATATCAAATGTCATATGTTACATAAAGTTTAGTACACTTATTTATGACCCATACCTTGAAATAACTTTAGCAATTTACTTAACATTCATTACCAATTAATTATTCCATGTGTTGTTAGGAAAAAATATTTCATATTACATGGAGTTTTTATTTTATAGACCACTTTAAAACTCATTATCAATTAATTATAATGTGTTTTGTAAAATATATATATTTACTTACATTAAGGGTACATTTAAAAATTGCATCACATTTATGAACTTCTATCAATGCATATAACCAAATAGAATTCTTCAAGTCATATTGAATTCTATGAAATTTATTTAAACCACAAATAAACTATTTAGGAATTGAAAATGACAAAATGCTAATATGGATTGGAAAATCAATGTCTGTGGTGCAAAAAGTTTAAATACAACCATTTTTTACCCATCTCTTTAATGAGTCTAGATGATCCACTTAACACATTGTTAATTAATTATTCCATGTTTTATTAGAAAATAATTTTGTTTTTCATATAGTTTTGTTTCAAAACAATACAATATGAGATTAATACACTCTTAATAGTTATGTAATAGACAAATAAAAGTCAATAAATGGATTCCTTATTAAATAAATGAGATGAGATGATTTACATATACAAATAGTTGATTCAAGAATATTTGGAAAAAAATATGGGTTAAAAATTAAATGCCCTACAATTTAACGAGTAGTATTCACTTATGAGCCATCACTTGTTAGCCTAAATAGTCCACTTAATACTTATTATCAAGAAATTAAAAGACTTATTTTTTGAAAAAATTGCATCATAGTATATGGTTTTTAAATCACTTTTATTTACACTCATATTAATGGACATAACTAAGTACAAGTCAATAATATAATTATAGCTCAAGTGATATGATTTCAGTTTATTTAAAATATAAATTTACAAAAAAACAACTTTAAATAATGAAATTAGATGCCTTACGATTCAAAAGTTCAATGTTAATTCATCCATGATAGTATGTAATCAAACCTTGATAATCCACTTATCAATCATTATCATCATATATATGTTTTTTTAAGAATGCAAAATTATTTACTATATATTTTTATCTAAAAAATTACATATTCATTTATGCATTCATATAAGTGCATTTTATATGTAAATAATGAATAACTAACTTTGTGCCTTGTTGATTTTCAATATGATATGATTGCAATTACAACCATTATTGATTTTAGCATATAAATTTATGAAAACTATCAATTGAGAAATCACATATCTAATGCTTCAAAAGATCAAATCATTTACTATGACACATTTATCATTAGCCTTAATAGTGAATAATGCATTGTGAATAGTGAATAATGCATAACATTTATCAAGTAAATTATTATAATTTCTTTAGTTAGAAT